>JBAIZL010000001.1:156055043-156110043 GCA_036971475.1 Prosapia bicincta
TAATAGTAGGAATTTAAATATAGGTATTATTTAAGTGTTTTACTTTTAAAAGTAATTGTAGAGTATCTGGAGTTTTCAAAATGTGTTCAAATTTTGTTTTTTTTTGTGCCAAACATTTAAGATGAGAAAACTAATTCAGTAAGACTTTAAAGAGTATATTTAGTTAGAATTAATTTTATTATATTTAAATAGTGTACATATTTTCACCTCGTAACAAACATACCCAAAGCAATTAGAACTATTCTCTAACAGTCTACAACGGGAAGTCACGCAGCTAGGTTTTACGCCAGTCCATTCAAACTGTAAAAACTGTTAGGTCTTATAATATAACCGTGTAATGTAACTATTATAACTGTTAAAATATAACACCTAACATTTGTTATAGCTTTAATAGACTGCAGTAACTACTTGTCATTATAAAAACTAGCTGTTCCACTCCCCGTTGTAGACTGTAAGAGCATAGTTCTAATTGTTATCCTCATTTAGTTCTTACAAACTTAAGAATATATGTTTATTTAACAAACAGGCCCCTGGTAGCAAGTAGACAGCTTGCTTCGCCCCGGTTGGGATCAGTATCTGCTTTAGGTAAGCGATCCTGCTTAGGCTTTCAAATAATTTTCCCTATTCACTATAACTTTGGACCATGTCATTTCCTTAGAACTACCTAATTCCGTTGACGCTTTCTTATTCTTCGTCTAACAAGAGGGAGTAACCTATAGACCCCGATAGACTAAATAAATTTTCACTTACAGGAATCTGCAAACTGACTCGTAATCATCCCCTGGTATTTTCCCTAGCAAGAGGTTTCCATACTTTAATATTTCTAATACTCACAGTCCTTTCCTCTGTTATAATATTCATACTGGCTGATCACCTTAAAACTATAAAATAATAATAATAATAAACTAGTGTTTATTTCGTAAGATTATAATATTGATGTGCTGAAATATTTTTCCCGTTCTTAATAGCTAGAAATAATGTTTAGAACACCTCTTTAGGAAATTAAATATGAACAAATCTTCTTAAATATTAACTAATATAAATAATATCAACTGATACTTCTTTAGATACTTTTTATAACACTGTATCTCTTTTTCAAAAATAATAATTTGATCCATTCTTATAAAATTCTGTGTTATTCCTTATCTAAATAAAAACATTTTTTTAATTATGTACAGTATATATTTTAAAAGGCTTTCATTTATCCATTAGATACTAAATCATTATATATACAGTACTTTTGAAACATTACCTTAAAACTAAAAATCAGTCTTTACTTTAAACACACACACACACACACACACACACACACAAACACACACACACGCCCGCGCGCGCGCGCGCACACACACACACACACACACACACACACACACACACACACACACACACACACACACACACATATGTATAAAAATATACACCTTCCTATTCTTGGACAAACTGGGTTCCGCTTTAAAAATTAAAAAAATACACAACCTGCACTTTCATAATTCCAACGCAAACTAAATAAAATAATTTTAATAATTTAAATAAAATATTTTTCTCTTTGGAAAATTTACTTTTACTAAACATGTTACTCTCCAACAAACCCAATTTGTTCCATATTATCTCATCGTGACATAATGTCCTTGCCATTGGCACAAAAACCACTGCCACAGTTACTTTCGAACCTCTAGTCCTTGTAGCCGCCAGACTGAAGTGGCAGAACCTCTTCAGATGCTGATCCAATCGGCGAATAAAGGCTTTAGAGTGTTTCCGTCTTTTAAATAATTTCATTCTGCACGCAGCTGTTTTAGTCACAGATATGACACGAATCCTATTGAAAGAGCTTGAAACGCATTTTAAAATAATATTTGTAGTGTGTAAAACTTTAGTAGCAAATTGAGATAGAATAAAGTTATTGGAATTGTTCTAAAGCCTTTCTAGGTCTTAATGTGTGTTTTCCAAGAGTAATGACTTTTGATCCATTTTGTTTTCTAATAGATTAAAGTAAAAGCTCTTGTGATCAGCATCGCCTTCATTTAAGGGAGAGTACCATTTGGGTTTCGCCAGGCTTTAAATTAAATAACATCCAATGGCTAACTATTTGATTGATCAAAAAATAGTTAATCAGATAACAAATTACAATCAACGATCAAATAATCACCTGATAATTGTAAAACAATACCATTTACGAATGATAAAGAATCCATTAATAAAAACAAGTTTACTCATTTACTGACATTTAATTTTATTTTCTAAAATGTTATTTTTTATTATCATAATAAAAATTAGAAACTATTATTTCTTATCTGAAAGTCATAAATTCTTTAAACTCGTGTCATTTTTAAAATGAGTGACACTATCTTAGCAAGTTAGTAACTATTATAATCGTGTACTGCACGGTTCCAGTATGTAAATTAAGTCTTTCATTTAGAAGCAGCTTTATTTATAACCTATATAAAATTAATATATAATATTTAAAATATTTGTTTTACTTTATTAATGTACTCATCTTTATTTCTGTTAGGAATATATCTATATGTTTGAGTACAGTTTTCTGCCATTCCTAACGTTTCAATATTCTCCTCTACTGACGCGTTTCGGAGTAACTCCATTTTCAAAACTTAAATCGTACTCCATAAAGAAGAGTACGATTTAGGTTTTGAAAATGGAGTTACTCCGAAACGCGTCAGCAGAGGAGAATATTGAAACGTTAGGAATGGCAGAAAACTGTACTCAAACATATATTTGTTTTACATCTGTTCATATATATCACTAGTAGGAAAATAATCTCCATTTGTTTTTATTCGGGATAATACATTACGCACGGAGCTTGAGACTTCTTTTGACATAATACTAGCTCGACGTCATCAGATTCTACTTACACTGAAACGACATTCCATATTACTTCCATTGTTAGCTTTACGTTGTTCAAAAAGCGTTGCTTTACGGCAAAAAAGCGTTCAATCAATTGTCCCATCTGTTCTGAGAAACATTCAAAAGCTCAAAAGCGTTGTAGCTTACATTTTTCAATTCCTTCTATTAGCTCACACTCTCGTCATATATATCTTGTACAAATTTTCAAACGTTAATAAAATACATTTTTATTCATCCAGTCACGTTCAAATGCAATTTTTTCCCTATAGTGGATAATATTTGATGTTAACATAGCTTTTTCAAATATTTATTCAATAATTAAATTATAAAAATTTGGGGCTAAGCCGGATTCGAACTAAATATCTTAGTAATCTTAGTGCTTTTGGCACTGAGCCAACTTTCCCATAGCTAAAAGTGTATTTCTCAAAGAAGTATATGAATTTTTCGTTTTCTTCTCGAAACCTCCAGTACAACAATAAATTGTCGCCATGCTTATCACACAATATCATAAATAATATTCAATGATTAAAAATAAATAATAAAAATAAAATAAACAATCAAACTGGATTAACGCTATCGAATTTCGCTTTACAAACGGACAATGCGAAAGGAAACTGAAATACCTACAACACAATGCAAGCTAAAAAAAATAATAAAGCGTATAAATAGTAACAAGCAAAAATAATATTTCAACAACATACATAGAAATGAAAATGGGATATTGCAAGGAAATTCGCTTTCTATTTTGCCGTTTAATATTGTTATTCTGACGTTTATATTAGTTGTAATTATAAAATAGAAAGAATCAAATTTACGTTTGTTGACTTAAGTAAGAAATGAATTTTGAAAAAAAATGTATATAACTTGTTAATGTTAACCTTACATGCCTGGCAGTACTTTCAACCTTGAACAAACAATATCTGAATATCCATTACCCTTCCGAAATTGCGGGTCATAAAAAACACTTATCCTAACTGCAGCACGTTCATTCTTTTATTTTCACCACCAACCCGGACCTCCATCTTTCTGTGGGTTCATTACCCGGTCGGCCGTACTATTGACTGTTTCTCATTTGGTTCTGCATATTTTCTAATGTAGAATGTATTAAGTAGTATTTCATCTCGTGAGTGCTATTTGGGTCCAGTATAAACTTGGTCGCACGAGCCAGGTGGACTTTTAGAGGACCCCGGTCACCACCTGCCTAAGAAACTGTGCTGTAAGAATCATGACACTGCTCCCATTCTCTGAACCCAAACCAAGCGAGTCTCTTACAAATCTTCATGATATCTACCCATATTTTGGCTCTGTAGAGTAAGATTGGCTGTAAGGTGGAGACTAGGAGTCTACATCTATTTACACTTTGGCACCCCCCGCGATGGGCAACAGTGTCTTGCTCTGGCTAAGTCTCGTGTCAAAAGAAACTAATCTCAATACGCAAGCTGCTTTATATATATATATATATATATATATATATATATATATATATATATATATATATATATATATATATATATATATATACTTAAGCCGCAATGTGTAAATCATTTCTAACTTACTTGCTGAGGTGTTCGTATATACGCTTCTCTCTCCTACAACCGCTGGTATTATAATTGGAATTCGTTTTCATTCTCTTTGGAATTGCTAGTTGCTTCTTCATCCAGCAGTTAATCGTCTCAAAACATGATTTAACCGAATTCGTGCCATCTTATTGTGATGAGCTCTAATTACCACCGCTACGTCACCGGCAGCCGACCAGCCATTGTTATCTGGCTCTTGCAATCTTAAGAGCTCGTCATAAGATATACCCCCAGATCCAATCCCAATAACTGACCTTGAGCTGTGGTCTTTCTATTTCATTGACCTCCGTTGCTACCTCACTGTATAAAGCGATTTAATACATAGTCCTTTATCACTGATAACAGTTACAGAATATTTGCTCCACAAGTCCATATTATCTCTTCTCAGCGAACAGATCTAAAGCTATTCTTCAAGTCAAGATTCAATGCAATTCCTCATGAACACATGAAAAATAATAAGGCTTGATCTTGAAACTCCATTTATTAGAAATTTTTAGTAATTACTTAAATAACTTTTCAAACAATATTTTCCAAAATTATTTATAACCCTTAATATAATGATCTTTATTTTTGTTAGTGATATTGTTAGTTACATTTGAGTACATTTTTCTACCTTATCTAACATCCAAACATTATTCTACTATAACGCGTTTCTGATTAACTTCATTATCAAAACCTAAAGTTTAAAGAGAGTACAGTGTAAAGTTTTGATGATGGAATTATTCCGAAATGCGTCAACAAAAAAAAAATGTTTTGATGTTAGAGAACGTAAAAGAAAGTACTCAAATGTATATTTCCAAACCTTTCTTGAATGAATCCAGGTTTCATATTAAAATTCAAAGGGGAGCAATTTTACTATCATAATACGGCATTAGTTCATACTTGATTTTGAGCTTAATTTCTCCATAGTAAATTTCCTTCTTATTAAAAAAAAATAGCATTAATAGTGGGTAAAAAAATGGGTTTTATAGTAATTTGATTTTTTTTAAACTCATCCCAAAACATTAAATATCCCCCAAGCCCTCTTTATACGGTAGATTAAGGCTATCGTCGATGAAAATTTGTATGTTACGGTACAGATTCCAGAGCTAATGGAGTTGAAACATGGGTTCAATATTCCTTTGAGACATAGTCTATATACACAGATCCAATTAAAACTTTCCTTCATGCGCATTGAGTGAACGAACCATTTTCACCGAAAGGAATATGAGGTCTCTGAACTTTAAGTCTCAGCAAATAACTCTCGCGACACATTTGCAGGCCTGTTTCACTAAGTCAATCGGTCAGTGTCACCCGATTAAAAACTTTCCACGCGTCGAACGTTCACCCCTAATTGACCTTGAGATCGGCGGCTAGTACCGCTTCACAAAGTGGACGTATCGGTCTAAACGATCTCATTTATACGAAAACAATTTTATGTCATTAACTAATATACAAACACTGAAGCACACGGCCGACGAGATAACACAAGCTAGTTTGTCTCAGGATCCTTGTTTGGAAGATAGTACTTTTAGGAAATTGCTATTACTATCTGACCTGTATTGACTCCTTATATTAGACAGTTCATCCTGTTTATTAAAAGTTTTGTCTTAGCATTGGACAAAATAAAATTGCATCATTTATTAATTTATGTTTACCTCTTTCATAAAATATTCTCAACTGATCTGTAGAAAATTTATCAGATGGACTTGCTCTGTTTGTTATGTTCATAATTTCAAGCGATGCCTTGTCCAAATGATTCCTAGTACAGTTTCTATAAAAATATATTTATTTCACTTATATTCTACATTTTTCAGTGACTTATTTCAAACGGTGATAATATCGTGTTAAGTACAGTACAGTATAAGTAAAGACAAATTCAAGAAAGTTTTACCTGAGTATAAGGCCTAAGCTGGGCAATGGCGAAGCTGTTATAGCGGTTTCATTTACTTGGTAGACTTCGATGCCATTTTTAATTATTAAATAAGTTTCGAAGATTCTTTTCCTTACACAATTTATCCTTAACAGCGATAGTGTATAACGGGTAAGATATTAGAACGAGAGTGGCATCGGTCTATCATAAAAGAAAGTTATCTGAAAGGTTATTAGAGCAAACCTAATCGAAGTAAGGCTGAATAATTAAATATGGAGAGATATAAATATGAGGAGAGAGAAAAAAGAAAAATTTACAAAGCAGTTATTAGATTAATAATGACATTGGTTGCGGAAACAAGACCTAACACACCAAAGACAGAGAATCCTGGAAATAACAGAAACGAAAATTATAAGAAGAACTGACAAAAACATTCAGGAAAAGAGTAAAAGCACACTTATGACGGAGATTGGAGGTGGAATATGTTATTAAATGGGCGACGAAGAGAAGACCAAAGTGGGACGACCATATAAGCAAAATGACGGAAGACAGTAAAAACTGCGAGAGATTGCTTCCCAGGGGATAAAGTAGTAAAAACGGCGAAAGGTTGCTTGCCAGAAGATTAAGTAGTAAAAACTGCGAGAGATTGCTTCCCAGGGGATAAAGTAGTAAAAACGGCGAGAGGTTGCTTGCCAGAGGATTAAGTAATAAAAAACTGCGAGAGATTGCTTCCCAGGGGATAAAATAGTAAAAACGGCGAGAGTTTGCTTGCCAGAGGATTAAGTAGTAAAAAACTGCGAGAGATTGCTTCCCAGGGGATAAAGTAGTAAAAACGGCGAGAGGTTGCTTGCCAGAGGAATAAGTAGTAAAAACGGCGAGAGGTTGCTTGCCAGAGGAATAAGTAGTAAAAACGGCGAGAGGTTACTTGCCAGAGGATTAAGTAGTAAAAACGGCGAGAGGTTGCATGCCAGAGGATTAAGTAGTAAAAACGGCGAGAGGTTGCTTGCCAGAGGAATAAGTAGTAAAAACGGCGAGAGGTTGCTTGCCAGAGGATTAAGTAGTAAAAACGGCGAGAGGTTGCTTGCCAGAGGATTAAGTAGTAAAAACGGCGAGAGGTTGCATGCCAGAGGAATAAGTAGTAAAAACGGCGAGAGGTTACTTGCCAGAGGATTAAGTAGTAAAAACGGCGAGAGATTGCTTCCCAGGGGATAAAGTAGTAAAAACGGCAAGAGGTTGCTTACCAGGGGATAAAGTAGTAAAAACGGCGAGAGGTTGCTTACCAGAGGATTAAGTAGTAAAAACGGCGAGAGATTGCTTCCCAGGGGATAAAGTAGTAAAAACGGCGAGAGATTGCTTCCCAGGGGATAAAGTAGTAAAAACGGCGAGAGGTTGCTTCCCAGGGGATTAAGTAGTAAAAACGGCGAGTGGTTGCTTGCCAGAGGATTAAGTAGTAAAAACGGCGAGAGGTTGCATGCCAGAGGATTAAGTAGTAAAAACGGCGAGAGGTTGCATGCCAGAGGATTAAGTAGTAAAAACGGCGAGAGGTTGCTTGCCAGAGGAATAAGTAGTAAAAACGGCGAGAGGTTGCTTGCCAGAGGATTAAGTAGTAAAAACGGCGAGAGGTTGCTTGCCAGAGGATTAAGTAGTAAAAACGGCGAGAGATTGCTTCCCAGGGGATAAAGTAGTAAAAACGGCAAGAGGTTGCTTACCAGGGGATAAAGTAGTAAAAACGGCGAGAGGTTGCTTACCAGAGGATTAAGTAGTAAAAACGGCGAGAGATTGCTTCCCAGGGGATAAAGTAGTAAAAACGGCGAGAGATTGCTTCCCAGGGGATAAAGTAGTAAAAACGGCGAGAGGTTGCTTACCAGAGGATTTAGTAGTAAAAACGGCGAGAGATTGCTTCCCAGGGGATAAAGTAGTAAAAACGGCAAGAGGTTGCTTACCAGGGGATAAAGTAGTAAAAACGGCGAGAGGTTGCTTACCAGAGGATTAAGTAGTAAAAACGGCGAGAGATTGCTTCCCAGGGGATAAAGTAGTAAAAACGGCAAGAGGTTGCTTACCAGGGGATAAAGTAGTAAAAACTTCGAGAGGTTGCTTACCAGAGGATTAAGTAGTAAAAACGGCGAGAGATTGCTTCCCAGGGGATAAAATAGTAAAAACGGCGAGAGATTGCTTCCCAGGGGATAAAGTAGTAAAAACGGCGAGAGATTGCTTCCCAGGGGATAAAGTAGTAAAAACGGCGAGAGATTGCTTCCCAGTGGATAAAGTAGTAAAAACGGCGAGAGATTGCTTCCCAGGGGATATAGTAGTAAAAACGGCAAGAGGTTGCTTACCAGGGGATAAAGTAGTAAAAACGGCGAGATGTTGCTTGCCAGAGGATTAAGTAGTAAAAACGGCGAGAGGTTGCTTGCCAGAGGATTAAGTAGTAAAAACGGCGAGAGGTTGCTTGCCAGAGGATTAAGTAGTAAAAACGGCAAGAGGTTGCTTACCAGAGGATTAAGTAGTAAAAACGGCGAGAGGTTGCTTGCCAGAGGATTAAGTAGTAAAAACGGCGAGAGGTTGCTTGCCAGAGGATTAAGTAGTAAAAACGGCAAGAGGTTGCTTACCAGAGGATTAAGTAGTAAAAACGGCGAGAGGTTGCTTACCAGAGGATTAAGTAGTAAAAACGGCAAGAGGTTGCTTACCAGAGGATTAAGTAGTAAAAACGGCAAGAGGTTGCTTACCAGAGGATTAAGTAGTAAAAACGGCAAGAGGTTGCTTACCAGAGGATTAAGTAGTAAAAACGGCGAGAGGTTGCTTGCCAGAGGATTAAGTAGTAAAAACGGCGAGATGTTGCTTACCAATAAGATAACGATTAATGTATTACCACGAAAACGATGGAACAATACCTTACTCAAGACTCATTAAAAAAAATGCAGACTAAAGCCTATACAAATGAAGAACTGGAAATTGTAAAAAATGAAAACACATTTGCTTGAGAGGACACTCCTTTACCTGGACAATACCTTAATGGAAATCTTAGTAAAAATAAGAAAAAATTAAGGAAATAAAAACCTTTTTTGATTTTTTTTTTTAGAACCTGAGGTAAGGTAAGGTGTTTGAAATCAAAAGAAGGCCCAAAATTAGCCGTTACTGGAACATGCCTCTAAATCCTATCTTCTAAAAGAAAGTTGAAAATTTCTAAAGAAGGTAATAAAAGTAGCTCCTTTATAAAATCATACGTTTTCGTACAATTTAATCGCATATACTAAAATTATCAATGTGGTACAAGAAATTTCATTTAAAAATGGCATAGATATAAGCTTTAAACAGCGTATGGGTTAATAAGGGAACCGTTGTTACCATCGATGTTCATGTTTAACATACGGGAATCTTTGGCACAAAATTCCTTGACGTTCGGATTAAAACAGATGACGCACATCTTACCGAATTCACTCCCATGTGAATGCTTACTTCCTAATGGTTAATAAATTCGTCGTAAGAAACTCCACTTAAATAAGACCTGTTTATACACTTCTTCAGGTCAAAGTACACGAAAAAATCCTAAAACATATAGTACTATTTAGCTTAGTCATCCCCTTGTTTGTCTTTATTAAAGTAATTGACTAATAACTTTGAGGCCTCTAACACTGAAAACTTCAAAATTTGTACTTATATAACGAAAACCTATTTCTTAAAAACATTCCAAAACTACATCTCTTTCGATTTTAAAATGATGGTCATAGAAAGTTTAGAATGTTTGAAATGGCAGGCTAGCTTTAATTCCCTTAACTTGGTTGAAGCTGTTTGATTCAAACAAAGGTCAAAACGTAATTCACAAAAGTAATCAAGTGAAATTAATTTAACATTAAAATTACTGTAAGTCCTAATTACGAGTAATTTGAATGCAAATGACTTCGTTAACAGTAAACGTGAAAATAGTCGATACGGTAATCGTGAAAGCAGAGCATATAAATAGTCCACTGTTTTATTCTTAGAGTAAATGAGCTCGCTTTTTTTGTTTATTAGCAAATATATCAAAGTGTTTGAATACAACTGGCATCAATACATGTACAAATTTTCGACGATTTAATTTCCCAGTATTCCCGCTAGTAGTACCATCCCAGCTATCTTAATTTATTGCCTCAAAACATGTGATTTACCTTTTTAAATCCCTAACGCTGGGAACAACGCGTACCTAAAAGATTGAACGTATTTGAGAAGCCGTCAGCAATGTCTTATTGCAAACTGAATACAGTATATTGCCTCGTTTTGGACATTGGAAATATAAACAAAACGAACTGATGTTGGCAAAAAAAATAACCTGACTTTTTGCTTTTTTTTATGTTTTCACTTTCAGTAACTAAATTTACTGAAAGATTCACTTATAGCATATACAAATTCTATTTAGAAATTTGGCATTCTAAAAATTAAAGTTCAACATAGTCTGAATACCTCCCTGATGACCACACATTACACCTGCACCATCACACGCCTGAGCAGTGAGTTTTCAATCAAATTTAAAAGAACCTTATAAAAATACGAGATATACAAACACTACGCAACAGATAAAGAAAACATATTAAATAATTACACACATTTTGAAGCCAACGGCCTTTTCCATTACATGACACACAACCAAAATAACCCACCCATTCCACAGTCATAAATCCCTCCCGTTAAAGGCTTTATACCTAACCGATACCGCCAGTAGAGGGTTAGCTTCGTAAAAAGAACGAATGTTTTGAAACGCGTCAGCAAGTAAGCCAATACGTATTCACTTAATTAAGTACTTTTTAAATATAGTAAATTTAAAAAATTCTAAAACAGCTTTTATAATTTCACTAAGTCCGTTAGCTTCTCGATCGTGAACATCCACAAATGTACAAAATATTTCTACTGGTTTTTAGTCTTTGATAGAAAGCAAAATAATTACAAATATGCACACACAAGGTATATCAGATGAAAAATTATCCTCTTGAACAGAAAATAATTCTACTTTATTTATGTCATTTTGTAGATCATCCTTGTACACATACATACAGCCTCAACGTCCTTTTTCCATTATGACATGTATGGCAACAAATCTAAAGAACTACTCTAATTAGATTAAGAACCTGTAGATTAAAAACCTCAAACTTTAATCGGTTTATTGTCGTACTAAAAACTTGTCAGTTTTAATACTTCTTTATTATGTTTTTCGACTGAACTTCTAAAGGCGGAATCTAACTGTATTAGAGTGTTTATTGTTCCAAAATGTTTATATTTGAACGCATTTTACAAAAGAGTGACACTCTTTGTGTTTTTCAAGTTTTTGCACTTGAATGTTTAACTGTGAAAGATTGGTCTTTGTCCACACACGGAAACAATGAAAACAAACCGAGCTTTCCTTTTTCACAGTGACAACTTCCAAGACTTTTCGTGAACCACCTCCTGCAGTCGTTATTTATCACCATACGCCATACTATACAACTTATACTTACTTTTATACGAAAGAAAAATCTTTTATTGATGACACCAATCCTTTTACTTCCTAATTTTAAATTATAAATCGGAGTTTTGATTAATTTATTTTCTGTATTAATAGCGGGTAACTATTAAAGCATGGGCTCCCAAATTGGGGGGGGGTGAAGATACGTCAGGGGGGCCCGAGACCAGTTGGAAAATAGTAAGATAAATTCTCATTAAGTTAACATTTAGGTACATAATTTATCAAAATTAAAAACTAAATTTACACCTCAGACTTTATTACGAGGTAATTTTATTGACCATGATGCTCAGAACATTTTAATGAAATCTACGGATTTATATAAGAAATATAAGAAAAGTCTGTGCTAGTTCTGTAAACTTGAAATTAAGTCAACATGGCGGCTTTAAAAGAATAATAGTAGAACAGTGTCAAGAAACGAATGTTTGCCGTTCAATGTGACAACAGCGCCACAATTGACAAATCTTCATTTTGGATAAAACACTTTAACAGTGCATCATAGTACTTCGACTATGCTAGGCTTTATCATGCGTAGTTGTGCGAAAAAGACATTTCCAGCGCTTCTTGTAATAAAAACAAAATATAGGAACAAACTTGATGTTGCTAATGACTTGCGTTGAGCCCTTACTAAAATACAACCTCAAATAGGCATGCTGGTGAGAAAATGCAGGCTCATCCTTCTCACTAACAGATTGTCCTCTTATCAGTTAAAATTTACCTTGCGAATTAAAACTTGAAATGTTATATCATGTTTCTTGTGAAAATATGTATAAATAAATAAATAAATTGTTTTCAATATATATATATATATATATATATATATATATATATATATATATATATATATATATATATATATATATATTCCGATAGTTTCGTATATTTTAATGCTATAAAACTAAAAGTTTGACAAATTATTTTAAAATACAATAGCTCTACACAGTTATCCATAAAATAATCAGATTAGGCATATTTTAAAAGTTTTCGTACCAGATATTTTCAAGCGTGTTTTATGGAGAAATATTTTCAAAATGAGGTTATTTGTAAAACATTTGTGCAAAAATAATTTTTAGATTGATATAATTAAGTAGAACACAATACAAGAATAATAATTATCAAATAATCACTTATTTACAAAGTTATGTACTATTAACCCATTTTGCACCAGATCTATGAATACTTTATAACAAAAATAAGGTTACCAATCAAGTTCTCCAGAGATTGTGTTCTTGTGTTTACTGTAACAACTGTGATATTGTCACTGTTCATTTAATGTTGCTCCTAATTTTACAGCACTAGTGATTTTTGGGATTAGGTGACAACAAATTATTCCATCATTAGTTTTCTTTTGCGCTTATGTTGAGTTTGCTAAAACATTTTAACGACACTTAGGGTCTACATAATAACTGGTCCATAACAACTACTAAGCCTAGTTGTACCCCAGGCCTTATCGGTGATTTCCAATCGCACTTTGAACAAATACACAAACTGGATTATTAATGGCTTCCAATCAACAACTGATATCAGTTCCCAACAACAATAAAAGAAAACCATTTAGTGTCAATTTAAAAGTATAACAAGTTCACTAAATGTTATTTTTAGGATTAGAGTCAGTTTCTCTATAAATCTTCCACTCTAATACGAACACAATATCTTTATTAGTCAACATGTTAAAATCGATGTCTCTTTAGTTTGAAGCCTGAACAAGAATTATATTCATTCTTGTAAAATAAAACCCACTTTTAGTGTTGCAATTAAGTGTAAAAAACAAACTCAGTTTTGCGATACTTAAAATGCAACCGTATTGTTATATTATTTAACCTATATGAAATTCAAAAGAAGAGACGCCCTTACTTTTTTTTGAATTTGTATTTGGTTAATACTTAAGTATCTATATTAAATATATTATGAGGTTTTAATTATATCTGCTAAAAATTAAATTGCAAAATTTGTCATTTCTATGCATATTTGTTCTAACAAACCACTAAAAACTCTATCTTAAACATGGTTCAACATGGTTTTAGGTGTACAGTACTTTAATATACATACCATGAAATATCTAACCAAGTCAGAATTATAAACATTACGCTTGTTTGTATTATCTTGGCAAAAAGCCACTACTAACGGATTTATTCAACAGACGCGTTTCGCGCTAGGTCAGCGCATTATTCAATGCTGTGAATTACTGACAAGACTGTTGCTTAGGTTTGTTGTGTTGGTGTGAGTCTGTGGTGTGTTATTGTTCATAGAGTAGTTGTTAATTATGTCCTCAAATATAGTGTTTCATTGTGAGTGTGTTTTGTCATTTAGAATGTGTTGTGGATAGCATTTATGGTGTTTATATATATATATATATATATATATATATATATATATATATATATATATCATAGTTTTTACTGTGTTAAGTTTTTTGCTTTTATTGATGTAATGTAGGATTTTTAGATTGGTGTCTATGTCAGTCTGTGAGTGTAGTGTGTTTTGTATGCGTATGGCAAAATTTGATGTGGGTTGTGTCTTTCTTATCAGTTTTACGTGTTCTTCGTATCTTGTGGTAAATGTTCTCCCTGTTTATCCTATGTAAAAGCTGGGGCAGTTGTTGCATGTAACCTTGTATACGCCTGCCCTGTCGTGCTTATCCTGGTGTGTTTTTAACTGTGTAGATGGTTTTTAATTGTGTTGGCTGTTGTAAATGCTACTTTGTATCGGAACGTGGAAGCTATTTTTTTGTGATGTGTTGTCGAGATATGTAAGTATTATAATTTTTGTGTTTGTGAGTTATTGTTTTTTGTTGTGTTATGTGTGCGTTGTTTTTTGTGCGTTATGTTGTCTATCAAGGTGTGTTTGTATCCGTTTTTATGGGCAATGTGTTTTATTTTGTTTAGTTCGTTTATTTTGAATTGTTTTATTATATTATTGTGTTTGTAAAACAAAACAACAAACACACATTCAAAATATACAGGAAACCCACTACCACAGACAGAGTTATACACAACACGTCCAATCCCCCCCACACAACAGAAACATGCTGCCTTCCACTCCATGATACACAGATTAATCAACATACCCATGAGCAATGAAGACAAAATAAACGATCTAAACACAATAAAAAACATAGCCCATAAAAGCGGATATAATACTTACATATCACGACAACACATCACAAACAATAGCTTCCGCGTTCCGCAAAATTAAATACAAAGTTGTATTCACAACAGCCAACACAATTACAAAACATCTACACAGTTCAAAAACACACCAGGATAAGCACGACAGGGCAGGCGTATACAAGGTTACATGCAACAACTGTCCCAGCTTTTACATAGGACAAACAGAGAGAACATTTATCACAAGATACGGAGAACTTGTAAAACAGATAAGAAAGACACAACCCACATCAAATTTCGCCATACACATACAAAACCCACTACACTTACAGACTGATATAGACACCAATCTAAAAATCCTACATTACATCAATAAAAGTAAAAAACTTAACACAGTAGAAAATTATGAGATATATAAACACCATAAATACAATCCACAACACATTCTAAATGACAAAACACATTCACAATCAAACACTATATTTGAGTACATAGTTAACAACTACTCTATGAACAATAACACACCACAGACTCATACCAACACAACACACCTGAGCAACAGTCTTGTCAGTATTTCACAGTATTGAAAAAGCGCTGACCTATTGCGAAAAGCGTCTGTTGAATAAATCCGTAAGTTGTGGTTTTTTCGTCAAAATAACACAAACAAGTGTAATTTCTAAAAAAACCTCAAGATGTACAACACAAAAACTGCAAGTATTAAAGCATTTTTTCACATCTTCAAGGTTTCGTTGAATAAAATAATTTGTGTATTACCATATTATTTTTTTATTACTTCTATTTCCTTATTTGCATATTAAAATATAACACTCTGCTCATGCATATATTTCAACTCGGTATATTTTTTTTTGAAATACTTACGTTTTCTTGCGGCAAATAACCTTGTGCTGGATCGCCAGTAGAACCAAAAACATTCTGTGCCGCTTCCAAGCCCCCAGATCGACGCAGCTATGAAAATGAATAAGTTGTAATAGTGGCCGGTAAAAGCGTAGTGGTTATCCATTTTATACTCTTTGAATCCTCTGCGCCACAAGTATCTTCCTCTCCTAAAACATTACAATGATATAACTTCGGATTGGAAGGATGTGTGAATGCAGGTAGGATTAAGGTAGAGCCAGAGGGGACCATGTGACTACTACGCAGGGCAGAGTATTTTAAACAACCTATTCTCTATGGAGGCCATAAAGGCGTGTCACCCTTTTCACCCTTTGTTAAGATCCTCCTATTTTTCGTCCTCGTCCAAAAGTCCTTCTCGATCCTCCATAACACCTCTGCAACTCACACTTCCACTCCCAGCCGGCTACCTCTCGCCTCCTAGAATAAGCTACTAGTTTTTAAGTTTTAGACTTAATATATTTAAATTAGTAAAAAGTGTTTAACTCTTGTTTATTTATTCCTATTAATACCATCATGTATCTGTTTCATCATATAAAATGCTAGTTAAGTTTAGTTAGTTTAAGATCATCCATCAAAACTTTTTTATTCCATTCTAGTTCTAAGCCTTTTTACACATTTCTACACTATCTTAAGTCCTACAAACACCCTTACTACATACATGAATCGGCACACATAAAACGAAAAATGTCACACACAAAAAAAGAGTCAGTCAGCCAGCCCAAATGTTTAAAATAAACGTAGTCCCTCAGAATAAAATCCTTATTACCGTCCCACCCAAAAAAAATCCTGCCTTGCAGATCCCCTACCAAAAGCCCTGTTCTTAAAATCCTACCCGCAGCCATTGTCGGTGACAGACGCTGCATAACCTCAGGGGCCAATAACTGACGGGGGACCTTCTCTGACTGACTGACTAAGGCTAGATGGAATTAGGTGTAAATAAAGGGAAGACTTAACGATCCTCTGCTATAGTCCTTAAGGGAAACTATGGTATCGAGCGGACAGGGCCACCTACTGGATGTACCATTGCTCCATCCGGGATGCACAGAGACGATCCTCCCGCTATCCAGAATGGTATAAAAACGAGTCATTATTATATAGTTACATACAGAAGCGCTGGAAGTAAACAGAAAACATATTTATTACTCAACGCTATGATTTAATCTGCAAAATTCTCTATTGCGAGGCCAAGAACCTGCTTCACTATACACATCTTCGCCTGCTTCTCCAACGCTGCTCATGTGCATCTGAAAATCTGCCTTCACTATACACATCTTTGCCTGCTTCTCCAACGCTGCTCATGTGCATCTGAAAATCTGCCTTCACTATACGCATCTTCGCCTGCTTCTCCAACGCTGCTCATGTGCATCTGAAAATCTGCCTTCACTATACACATCTTCGCCTGCTTCTCCAACGCAGCTCATGTGCATCTGAAAATCTGCCTTCACTATATACATCTTCGCCTGCTTCTCCAACGCTGCTCATGTGCATCTGAAAATCTGCCTTCACTATACACATCTTCGCCTGCTTCTCCAACGCTGCTCATGTGCATCTGAAAATCTGCCTTCACTATACGCATCTTCGTCTGCTTCTCCAACGCTGCTCATGTGCATCTGAAAATCTGCCTTCACTATATACATCTTCGCCTGCTTCTCCAACGCTGCTCATGTGCATCTGAAAATCTGCCTTCACTATACACATCTTCGCCTGCTTCTCCAACGCTGCTCATGTGCATCTGAAAATCTGCCTTCACTATACACATCTTCGCCTGCTTCTCCAACGCTGCTCATGTGCATCTGAAAATCTGCCTTCACTATACGCATCTTCGTCTGCTTCTCCAACGCTGCTCATGTGCATCTGAAAATCTGCCTTCACTATACACATCTTCGCCTGCTTCTCCAACGCTGCTCATGTGCATCTGAAAATCTGCCTTCACTATACACATCTTCGCCTGCTTCTCCAACGCTGCTCATGTGCATCTGAAAATCTGCCTTCACTATACGAATCTTCGCCTGCTTCTCCAACGCTGCTCATGTGCATCTGAAAATCTGCCTTCACTATACACATCTTCGCCTGCTTCTCCAACGCTGCTCATGTGCATCTGAAAATCTGCCTTCACTATACACATCTTCGCCTGCTTCTCCAACGCTGCTCATGTGCATCTGAAAATCTGCCTTCACTATACGCATCTTCGCCTGCTTCTCCAACGCTGCTCATGTGCATCTGAAAATCTGCCTTCACTATACACATCTTCGCCTGCTTCTCCAACGCTGCTCATGTGCATCTGAAAATCTGCCTTCACTATACGCATCTTCGCCTGCTTCTCCAACGCTGCTCATGTGCATCGGAAAATGTGCCTTCACTATACGCATCTTCGCCTGCTTCTCCAACGCTGCTCATGTGCATCTGAAAATCTGCCTTCACTATACGCATCTTCGCCTGCTTCTCCAACGCTGCTCATGTGCATCGGAAAATGTGCCTTCACTATACGCATCTTCGCCTGCTTCTCCAACGCTGCTCATGTGCATCTGAAAATCTGCCTTCACTATACGCATCTTCGCCTGCTTCTCCAACGCTGCTCATGTGCATCTGAAAATCTGCCTTCACTATACGCATCTTCGCCTGCTTCTCCAACGCTGCTCATGTGCATCGGAAAATGTGCCTTCACTATACGCATCTTCGCCTGCTTCTCCAACGCTGCTCATGTGCATCTGAAAATCTGCCTTCACTATACGCATCTTCGCCTGCTTCTCCAACGCTGCTCATGTGCATCGGAAAATCTGCCTTCACTATACACATCTTCGCCTGCTTCTCCAACGCTGCTCATGTGCATCTGAAAATCTGCCTTCACTATACGCATCTTCGCCTGCTTCTCCAACGCTGCTCATGTGCATCTGAAAATCATCCTTCACTATACACATCTTCGCCTGCTTCTCCAACGCTGCTCATGTGCATCTGAAAATCTGCCTTCACTATACAAATCTTCGCCTGCTTCTCCAACGCTGCTCACGTGCATCTGAAAATCTGCCTTCACTATACGCATCTTCGCCTGCTTCTCCAACGCTGTTCATGTGCATCTGAAAATCTGCCTTCACTATACACATCTTCGCCTGCTTCTCCAACGCTGCTCATGTGCATCTGAAAATCTGCCTTCACTATACGCATCTTCGCCTGCTTCTCCAACGCTGCTCATGTGCATCGGAAAATGTGCCTTCACTATACGCATCTTCGCCTGCTTCTCCAACGCTGCTCATGTGCATCTGAAAATCTGCCTTCACTATACGCATCTTCGCCTGCTTCTCCAACGCTGCTCATGTGCATCGGAAAATCTGCCTTCACTATACACATCTTCGCCTGCTTCTCCAACGCTGCTCATGTGCATCTGAAAATCTGCCTTCACTATACGCATCTTCGCCTGCTTCTCCAACGCTGCTCATGTGCATCTGAAAATCATCCTTCACTATACACATCTTCGCCTGCTTCTCCAACGCTGCTCATGTGCATCTGAAAATCTGCCTTCACTATACAAATCTTCGCCTGCTTCTCCAACGCTGCTCACGTGCATCTGAAAATCTGCCTTCACTATACGCATCTTCGCCTGCTTCTCCAACGCTACTCATGTGCATCTGAAAATCTGCCTTCACTATACACATCTTCGCCTGCTTCTCCAACGCTGCTCATGTGCATCTGAAAATCATCCTTCACTATACACATCTTCGCCTGCTTCTCCAACGCTGCTCATGTGCATCTGAAAATCTGCCTTCACTATACAAATCTTCGCCTGCTTCTCCAACGCTGCTCATGTGCATCGGAAAATCTGCCTTCACTATACACATCTTCGCCTGCTTCTCCAACGCTGCTCATGTGCATCTGAAAATCTGCCTTCACTATACGCATCTTCGCCTGCTTCTCCAACGCTGCTCATGTGCATCGGAAAATCTGCCTTCACTATACGCATCTTCGCCTGCTTCTCCAACGCTGCTCATGTGCATCGGAAAATCTGCCTTCACTATACAAATCTTCGCCTGCTTCTCCAACGCTGCTCATGTGCATCTGAAAATCTGCCTTCACTATACACATCTTCGCCTGCTTCTCCAACGCTGCTCATGTGCATCGGAAAATCTGCCTTCACTATACACATCTTCGCCTGCTTCTCCAACGCTGCTCATGTGCATCTGAAAATCTGCCTTCACTATACGCATCTTCGCCTGCTTCTCCAACGCTGCTCATGTGCATCGGAAAATCTGCCTTCACTATACACATCTTCGCCTGCTTCTCCAACGCTGCTCATGTGCATCTGAAAATCTGCCTTCACTATACGCATCTTCGCCTGCTTCTCCAACGCTGCTCATGTGCATCTGAAAATCTGCCTTCACTATACGCATCTTCGCCTGCTTCTCCAACGCTGCTCATGTGCATCTGAAAATGTGCCTTCACTATACGCATCTTCGCCTGCTTCTCCAACGCTGCTCATGTGCATCTGAAAATGTGCCTTCACTATACGCATCTTCGCCTGCTTCTCCAACGCTGCTCATGTGCATCTGAAAATGTGCCTTCACTATACGCATCTTCGCCTGCTTCTCCAACGCTGCTCATGTGCATCTGAAAATGTGCCTTCACTATACGCATCTTCGCCTGCTTCTCCAACGCTGCTCATGTGCATCTGAAAATCTGCCTTCACTATACGCATCTTCGCCTGCTTCTCCAACGCTGCTCATGTGCATCTGAAAATCTGCCTTCACTATACGCATCTTCGCCCGCTTCTCCAACGCTGCTCATGTGCATCTGAAAATCTGCCTTCACTATACGCATCTTCGCCTGCTTCTCCAACGCTGCTCATGTGCATCTGAAAATCTGCCTTCACTATACGCATCTTCGCCTGCTTCTCCAACGCTGCTCATGTGCATCTGAAAATCTGCCTTCACTATACGCATCTTCGCCTGCTTCTCCAACGCTGCTCATGTGCATCTGAAAATCTGCCTTCACTATACACATCTTCGCCTGCTTCTCCAACGCTGCTCATGTGCATCTGAAAATCTGCCTTCACTATACGCATCTTCGCCTGCTTCTCCAACGCTGCTCATGTGCATCTGAAAATCTGCCTTCACTATACGCATCTTCGCCTGCTTCTCCAACGCTGCTCATGTGCATCTGAAAATCTGCCTTCACTATACACATCTTCGCCTGCTTCTCCAACGCTGCTCATGTGCATCTGAAAATGTGCCTTCACTATACGCATCTTCGCCTGCTTCTCCAACGCTGCTCATGTGCATCTGAAAATCTGCCTTCACTATACGCATCTTCGCCCGCTTCTCCAACGCTGTTCATGTGCATCGGAAAATCTGCCTTCACTATACACATCTTCGCCTGCTTCTCCAACGCTGCTCATGTGCATCTGAAAATCTGCCTTCACTATACACATCTTCGCCTGCTTCTCCAACGCTGCTCATGTGCATCGGAAAATCTGCCTTCACTATACGCATCTTCGCCCGCTTCTCCAACGCTGTTCATGTGCATCGGAAAATCTGCCTTCACTATACACATCTTCGCCTGCTTCTCCAACGCTGCTCATGTGCATCTGAAAATCTGCCTTCACTATACACATCTTCGCCTGCTTCTCCAACGCTGCTCATGTGCATCTGAAAATCTGCCTTCACTATACACATCTTCGCCTGCTTCTCCAACGCTGCTCATGTGCATCTGAAAATCTGCCTTCACTATACACATCTTCGCCTGCTTCTCCAACGCTGCTCATGTGCATCTGAAAATCTGCCTTCACTATACACATCTTCGCCTGCTTCTCCAACGCTGCTCATGTGCATCTGAAAATCTGCCTTCACTATACGCATCTTCGCCTGCTTCTCCAACGCTGCTCATGTGCATCTGAAAATCTGCCTTCACTATACGCATCTTCGCCTGCTTCTCCAACGCTGCTCATGTGCATCTGAAAATCTGCCTTCACTATACGCATCTTCGCCTGCTTCTCCAACGCTGCTCATGTGCATCTGAAAATCTGCCTTCACTATACGCATCTTCGCCTGCTTCTCCAACGCTGCTCATGTGCATCTGAAAATCTGCCTTCACTATACGCATCTTCGCCTGCTTCTCCAACGCTGCTCATGTGCATCTGAAAATCTGCCTTCACTATACGCATCTTCGCCTGCTTCTCCAACGCTGTTCATGTGCATCTAAAAATCTGCCTTCACTATACGCATCTTCGCCTGCTTCTCCAAAGCTGCTCATGTGCACCTGAAAATCATCCTTCACTATACGCATCTTCGCCTGCTTCTCCAACGCTGCTCATGTGCATCAGAAAATCTGCCTTCACTATACGCATCTTCGCCTGCTTCTCCAACGCTGCTCACGTGCATCTGAAAATCTGCCTTCACTATACGCGTCCTTATTTTGAAAGGAGATACATCGCCCTGCTTCACTATATCCGAAACACAGCATTACCAAAAACATATGTGTTTTGCCTCAAGATTTAAGTTTTTCTGGTATCATATCTATCGCTTTTGCCATGATTGAACTTTCCATCGCGTCAGTCTTCAGTCTATGATAGACAATTCTTTTTATGGCCGTGTTACTGGTACATAGAGAAATTTAACTAAGTTATATAACCAATTCGCCTAGTTATATAACTTAAATGGAAAAAATATTGGCAATAAGGTCGTAATGGTAGTGAAATAATGCAAGCAGAATTATCAGCTGCAAAATTCCCTTAGACCTTGGTTATTGAACGTGCCGACATATTGACATAAGGCGTGGGCCCATGGATGAATCAATAAAAACATCCGCCAATGTAAACAGAAGCTTGAACAAGTACATTGTATATGCAATAAAATATTAGTCCGAAGTAGGTTTAGCTAGACTGGATCTGTGTTTTCTCGTAGCTGGTAACAATATGGTCAAAATAACATTAACTTTATTTTCTGTTAGCAACTAAAAGGGTTTGATTTGTTATATTTATTAAATAAATAAAAACTATTGACCAAAGATAAACTTTTCAACTACTTACAGCAAATCCCAATACATTTCGATTGCCAAGCAATTTCAGGAAAAACAATTATTTCAATCAAAATTATTCTAACAGCTTCCGCTGAAGATGATTGCTTGGCAACCGAAATCGCATTAGGATTCAAGTGATTAACAGGTTTAGCTGTGATTAAGAGGTTTTATTTATCTTATTATTGCCAACAAATTTGACGCACTTGAACGTTGTACCTGACAACAGACAGCATAATCTAAACGTAGGGAAGAAAAAGTTATACATAAATTTTATTTAATGGATAATAATATTTAATACAATCTATCAAATTATAAAGGCTTTATTATCATATTTGAAACTATATTAACTTACCAATACCTACATTTTTCTATCACTTGAATATTTGAGACTATATTAACTTACCAATACTTACATTTTTCTATCACTTGAATATTTAAGAGTATATTAACTTACCAATACTTACATTTTTCTATCACTTGAATATTTGAGACTTATTAACTTACCAATACTTACATTTTTCTATCACTTGAATATTTGAGACTATATAAACTTACCAATACTTACATTTTTCTATCACTTAAATATTTAAGACTATATTAACTTTCCAATAGCTAAATTTTTCTATCACTTGAATATTTAAGACTATATTAACTTTCCAATAGCTACATTTTTCTATCACTTGAATATTTGAGACTATATTAACTTTCAAATAGCTAAATTTTTCTATCACTTGAATATTTAAGACTATATTAACTTACCAATACTTACATTTTTCTATCACTTGAATATTTAAGACTATATTAACTTTCCAATAGCTACATTTTTCTATCACTTGAATATTTAAGACTATATTAACTTTCCAATACTTACATTTTTCTATCACTTGAATATTTGAGACTATATTATCTTACCAATACCTACATTTTTCTATCACTTGAATATTTAAGACTATATTAACTTACCAATACTTACATTTTTCTATCACTTGAATATTTAAGACTATATTAACTTTCCAATAGCTACATTTTTCTATCACTTGAATATTTAAGACTATATTAACTTTCCAATAGCTACATTTTTCTATCACTTGAATATTTAAGACTATATTAACTTACCAATACTTACATTTTTCTATCACTTGAATATTTAAGACTATATTAACTTACCAATACTTACCTTTTTCTATCACTTGAATATTTAAGACTATATTAACTTTCCAATAGCTACATTTTTCTATCACTTGAATATTTAAGACTATATTAACTTACCAATACTTACATTTTTCTATCACTTGAATATTTAAGACAATATTAACTTTCCAATAGCTACATTTTTCTATCACTTGAATATTTAAGACTATATTAACTTTCCAATACTTACATTTTTCTATCACTTGAATATTTAAGACTATATTAACTTTCCAATACTTACATTTTTCTATCACTTGAATATTTAAGACTATATTAACTTACCAATACCTACATTTTTCTATCACTTGAATATTTAAGACTATATTAACTTTCCAATACCTACATTTTTCTATCACTTGAATATTTGAGACTATATTAACTTACCAATACCTACATTTTTCTATCACTTGAATATTTGACACTATATTAACTTACCAATACCTACATTTTTCTATCACTTGAATATTTAAGACTATATTAACTTACCAATACCTACATTTTTCTATCACTTGAATATTTAAGACTATATTAACTTACCAATACTTACATTTTTCTATCACTTAAATATTTGAGACTATATTAACTTACCAATACCTACATTTTTCTATCACTTGAATATTTGAGACTATATTAACTTACCAATACCTACATTTTTCTATCACTTGAATATTTGAGACTATATAAACTTACCAATACTTACATTTTTCTATCACTTAAATATTTGAGACTATATTAACTTACCAATACCTACATTTTTCTATCACTTGAATATTTGAGACTATATTAACTTTCCAATAGCTACATTTTTCTATCACTTGAATATTTGAGACTATATTAACTTTCAAATAGCTAAATTTTTCTATCACTTGAATATTTGAGACAATATTAACTTTCCAATACCTACATTTTTCTATCACTTGAATATTTGAGACTATATTAACTTTCCAATACCTACATTTTTCTATCACTTGAATATTTGAGACTATATTAACTTTCAAATAGCTAAATTTTTCTATCACTTGAATATTTGAGACTATATTAACTTTCAAATAGCTAAATTTTTCTATCACTTGAATATTTGAGACTATATTAACTTACCAATACCTACATTTTTCTATCACTTGAATATTTGAGACTATATAAACTTACCAATACTTACATTTTTCTATCACTTGAATATTTGAGACAATATTAACTTTCCAATACCTACATTTTTCTATCACTTGAATATTTGAGACAATATTAACTTTCCAATACCTACATTTTTCTATCACTTGAATATTTGAGACTATATTAACTTTCAAATAGCTAAATTTTTCTATCACTTGAATATTTGAGACTATATTAACTTTCAAATAGCTAAATTTTTCTATCACTTGAATATTTGAGACTATATTAACTTACCAATACCTACATTTTTCTATCACTTGAATATTTGAGACTATATAAACTTACCAATACTTACATTTTTCTATCACTTAAATATTTGAGACTATATTAACTTACCAATACCTACATTTTTCTATCACTTGAATATTTGAGACTATATTAACTTTCCAATAGCTACATTTTTCTATCACTTGAATATTTGAGACTATATTAACTTTCAAATAGCTAAATTTTTCTATCACTTGAATATTTGAGACAATATTAACTTTCCAATACCTACATTTTTCTATCACTTGAATATTTAAGACTATATTAACTTTCCAATACTTACATTTTTCTATCACTTGAATATTTAAGACTATATTAACTTACCAATACCTACATTTTTCTATCACTTGAATATTTAAGACTATATTAACTTTCCAATACTTACATTTTTCTATCACTTGAATATTTAAGACTATATTAACTTTCCAATACTTACATTTTTCTATCACTTGAATATTTAAGACTATATTAACTTACCAATACCTACATTTTTCTATCACTTGAATATTTAAGACTATATTAACTTTCCAATACCTACATTTTTCTATCACTTGAATATTTAAGACTATATTAACTTTCCAATACTTACATTTTTCTATCACTTGAATATTTAAGATTATATTAACTTTCCAATACTTACATTTTTCTATCACTTGAATATTTAAGACTATATTAACTTACCAATACCTACATTTTTCTATCACTTGAATATTTAAGACTATATTAACTTTCCAATACCTACATTTTTCTATCACTTGAATATTTAAGACTATATTAACTTTCCAATACTTACATTTTTCTATCACTTGAATATTTAAGACTATATTAAAGTTCCAATACTTACATTTTTCTATCACTTGAATATTTAAGACTATATTAACTTTCCAATACTTACATTTTTCTATCACTTGAATATTTAAGACTATATTAACTTACCAATACCTACATTTTTCTATCACTTGAATATTTAAGACTATATTAACTTTCCAATACTTACATTTTTCTATCACTTGAATATTTAAGACTATATTAACTTTCCAATACTTACATTTTTCTATCACTTCAATATTTAAGACTATATTAACTTACCAATACCTACATTTTTCTATCACTTGAATATTTAGACTATATTAACTTTCCAATACCTACATTTTTCTATCACTTGAATATTTAAGACTATATTAACTTTCCAATACTTACATTTTTCTATCACTTGAATATTTGAGACTATATTAACTTACCAATACTTACATTTTTCTATCACTTGAATATTTGAGACTATATTATCTTACCAATACCTACATTTTTCTATCACTTGAATATTTGAGACTATATTATCTTACCAATACCTACATTTTTCTATCACTTAAATATTTAAGACTATATTAACTTACCAATACTTACATTTTTCTATCACTTGAATATTTGAGACTATATTATCTTACCAATACCTACATTTTTCTATCACTTGAATATTTGAGACTATATTATCTTACCAATACCTACATTTTTCTATCACTTGAATATTTGAGACTATATTATCTTACCAATACCTACATTTTTCTATCACTTGAATATTTAAGACTATATTAACTTACCAATACTTACATTTTTCTATCACTTGAATATTTGAGACTATATTATCTTACCAATACCTACATTTTTCTATCACTTGAATATTTGAGACTATATTATCTTACCAATACCTACATTTTTCTATCACTTGAATATTTGAGACTATATTAACTTACCAATACCTACATTTTTCTATCACTTGAGTATTTGAGACTATATTAACTTACCAATACCTACATTTTTTTATCACTTTAATATTTCAGACTATATTAACTTACCAATACTTACATTTTTCTATCACTTGAATATTTGAGACTATATTATCTTACCAATACTTACATTTTTCTATCACTTGAATATTTGAGACTATATTAACTTTCCAATACCTACATTTTTCTATCACTTGAATATTTGAGACTATATTAACTTTCAAATAGCTAAATTTTTCTATCACTTGAATATTTGAGACTATATTAACTTTCAAATAGCTAAATTTTTCTATCACTTGAATATTTGAGACTATATTAACTTACCAATACCTACATTTTTCTATCACTTGAATATTTGAGACTATATAAACTTACCAATACTTACATTTTTCTATCACTTGAATATTTGAGACAATATTAACTTTCCAATACCTACATTTTTCTATCACTTGAATATTTGAGACAATATTAACTTTCCAATACCTACATTTTTTTATCACTTGAATATTTGAGACTATATTAACTTTCAAATAGCTAAATTTTTCTATCACTTGAATATTTGAGACTATATTAACTTTCAAATAGCTAAATTTTTCTATCACTTGAATATTTGAGACTATATTAACTTACCAATACCTACATTTTTCTATCACTTGAATATTTGAGACTATATAAACTTACCAATACTTACATTTTTCTATCACTTAAATATTTGAGACTATATTAACTTACCAATACCTACATTTTTCTATCACTTGAATATTTGAGACTATATTAACTTTCCAATAGCTACATTTTTCTATCACTTGAATATTTGAGACTATATTAACTTTCAAATAGCTAAATTTTTCTATCACTTGAATATTTGAGACAATATTAACTTTCCAATACCTACATTTTTCTATCACTTGAATATTTAAGACTATATTAACTTTCCAATACTTACATTTTTCTATCACTTGAATATTTAAGACTATATTAACTTACCAATACCTACATTTTTCTATCACTTGAATATTTAAGACTATATTAACTTTCCAATACTTACATTTTTCTATCACTTGAATATTTAAGACTATATTAACTTTCCAATACTTACATTTTTCTATCACTTGAATATTTAAGACTATATTAACTTACCAATACCTACATTTTTCTATCACTTGAATATTTAAGACTATATTAACTTTCCAATACCTACATTTTTCTATCACTTGAATATTTAAGACTATATTAACTTTCCAATACTTACATTTTTCTATCACTTGAATATTTAAGACTATATTAACTTTCCAATACTTACATTTTTCTATCACTTGAATATTTAAGACTATATTAACTTACCAATACCTACATTTTTCTATCACTTGAATATTTAAGACTATATTAACTTTCCAATACCTACATTTTTCTATCACTTGAATATTTAAGACTATATTAACTTTCCAATACTTACATTTTTCTATCACTTGAATATTTAAGACTATATTAACTTTCCAATACTTACATTTTTCTATCACTTGAATATTTAAGACTATATTAACTTTCCAATACTTACATTTTTCTATCACTTGAATATTTAAGACTATATTAACTTACCAATACCTACATTTTTCTATCACTTGAATATTTAAGACTATATTAACTTTCCAATACTTACATTTTTCTATCACTTGAATATTTAAGACTATATTAACTTTCCAATACTTACATTTTTCTATCACTTGAATATTTAAGACTATATTAACTTACCAATACCTACATTTTTCTATCACTTGAATATTTAGACTATATTAACTTTCCAATACCTACATTTTTCTATCACTTGAATATTTAAGACTATATTAACTTTCCAATACTTACATTTTTCTATCACTTGAATATTTGAGACTATATTAACTTACCAATACTTACATTTTTCTATCACTTGAATATTTGAGACTATATTATCTTACCAATACCTACATTTTTCTATCACTTGAATATTTGAGACTATATTATCTTACCAATACCTACATTTTTCTATCACTTGAATATTTAAGACTATATTAACTTACCAATACTTACATTTTTCTATCACTTGAATATTTGAGACTATATTATCTTACCAATACCTACATTTTTCTATCACTTGAATATTTGAGACTATATTATCTTACCAATACCTACATTTTTCTATCACTTGAATATTTGAGACTATATTATCTTACCAATACCTACATTTTTCTATCACTTGAATATTTAAGACTATATTAACTTACCAATACTTACATTTTTCTATCACTTGAATATTTGAGACTATATTATCTTACCAATACCTACATTTTTCTATCACTTGAATATTTGAGACTATATTATCTTACCAATACCTACATTTTTCTATCACTTGAATATTTGAGACTATATTAACTTACCAATACCTACATTTTTCTATCACTTGAGTATTTGAGACTATATTAACTTACCAATACCTACATTTTTTTATCACTTTAATATTTCAGACTATATTAACTTACCAATACTTACATTTTTCTATCACTTGAATATTTGAGACTATATTATCTTACCAATACTTACATTTTTCTATCACTTGAATATTTGAGACTATATTAACTTTCCAATACTTACATTTTTCTATCACTTGAATATTTAAGACTATATTAACTTTCCAATAGCTACATTTTTCTATCACTTGAATATTTGAGACTATATTAACTTTCAAATAGCTAAATTTTTCTATCACTTGAATATTTGAGACAATATTAACTTTCCAATACCTACATTTTTCTATCACTTGAATATTTAAGTCTATATTAACTTTCCAATAGCTACATTTTTCTATCACTTGAATATTTAAGACTATATTAACTTTCCAATACCTACATTTTTCTATCACTTGAATATTAGTTGCTAATAACTTTGTAAGACTCTTTTTAAAGCGATTAAGCCGCAGTGTCTTGACTACAAAGAGTGGGAATGTTTAGAACTATTTACTTCTTTACGTTCTATGATATGATAACTAAGCCTTTTCCTATTTGGACAATATTTTGATGACAGTAATCATTGTAATTGGCCGACCACTGAAAATAGCTTCATTTTTTAGTTACGTTTAAAAACATTTAAAAAAATCATTCTTGTACCACTAGCTCATCAGTTTAACATGACTTCTAAGGACAAGGGTCTGCGATTTCGTAAGTAAAGATACCCAACATTATTTCAGTATTTTCGTGTATTGCTTTTGTAAAAAGGAAAGAAAATTATGTTGTTTTAAACACATTTTGTTTTTACAAAAAATTGAACTCAAACTATGATTAATGCCGAGTTTATTTTAATATAATAAAGCAACGTTTCGGTCACATTTTTTGGTGGCCTTTTTCAAGATTTAAAATCTATAAATATGAAACAATAATATTTTTAAATAAATAAAGCCTCTAAGCCACAAATAACTTTTATTTTAAACCTTATGTACATTTCAATTGCCCAGCAATCATCTTCAGGGGTATTTAAAAAATACAACTAACTCATTGTTGTTAGTTGTATTTTTTAAATACCTCTGAAGATGATTGCTGGGCAATTGAAATGTACATAAGGTTTAAAATAAAAGTTATTTGTGGCTTAGAGGTTTTATTTATTTAAAAATAAACATTACGCCACAGTTGCTTCATACAGTTATAAAACAATAATCGTTATAATTTAAAAAATTGATTTCGTTTTTGTTTTTTGTTTTTATAGTACAAACAAAACAAACTTTATTATTTACAGCCGATAGGCTCAAAAAAGTTAATAAAAAAATGAAGCTTATGAACAAATGTTTTATTCGTAAATGCATACCATAAATTATACATTTACTATTTTTCTGTTGTGATTTTTTTAAATACATTTTTATTAGTTAAATAACTTACTGTAATAACTGTTGTTATTTAGATTATTCTTATATTTAATATTGAGTAAATTATAAGAAATAAATATTTTACAGTTTAAATAAAAACCTTTCACTCGAATTTTAATATAACTTTCTGCTTTTTGTGATAAACTCGGCTTTTTTAGCTTTTACAGTTATATAACTGTTTATTGTAGGCCTACGTATTTAATACTAGCTTTATTTCGTAAATATAAAAATATATTGAAAAAAATTGATTCCATTATACTACCTTAATAACATATTATAGTAGTTTCCCTTTTGTATTTGCTTCTAGGAAGTTTAGACCTCTGAGAAGAAGAGGTAAAATCAGCTGATTTGGTTATTGTGTTATCATTACATTGTTATTGTCTTTTAAACAAAACTTCAATAAAAAGATCATGACTTATTTTTATTAAAATTCTCTTTCTGTGTAATAACCAATTGAATATTGCATTAAGCCGAAAATAAAACTTAGCGTCATGAATTATTTATTGATGCTGGACATGCGTAGACTACTTAAGTATGTTCCGAACAGCAAGGCTACGAAAACGCTAGAGAGCTCGTTGACCTCCACAGGCAGTCAAGGTTATTGTGTGACTGCCTAGACAGCGTGTCTACTCAGTCCGGCACTGCATTCAAATTTCCAGAGATGCATATCTTTTTATAATTAAGTAAAGAATTTCTGGCTTTTAAGTATCATAAAGTTGAAGACCTGGCTTTCCATCACATCAAAATAAAACCGGAAGTTTTATGAAAATGATAACTTCATTAAAATCAATTACATGATTTAATTGGTTAAATTTAAATATCTTAGACGGATCTCTATTAAAATACAAATGTATTTTTGTTATAACACTAAAGTAATAGAACCCAACTCTCTCTCTCTCTCTCTCTCTCTCTCTCTCTCTCTCTCTCTCTCTCTCTCTCTCTCTCTCTCTCTCTCTCTCTCTCTCTCTCTCTCTCTCTCTCTCTCTCTCTCTCTCTTGTGTGTGGTATCTGAGTACTATTTGGTACAGAAAATAAATTTTAAAATATGTTTTAATTGAAAATAAAAAATTGTAGAAACTATAGATTTAAATTTTTATTCAACAACTTTAACAATATTAACTTTTGGAATTTTTCAGAGTATTACATCCAATTACTTTATGCAAATTTGTTTAGCACTAAACGGCATTGCAAATCTGTATCTAGACCGTAAAAAACATATTGAACTCCAACTCTCGAAACAGGGCATGATCGTTGGTCGGGAAACACTTTTAATACCCTTAAAAGGATACCGACAGGCTAGTTTTTGATTAATTAAACTTGCCAAAACATTAAAAGACAGAATAACTAGTGGAGAAGAGCCAATTCCAAACAAAAAAGAATGCTAGCGGAAAATTCGGTGTTTATTCGCTTTTTAAAATACTCAACGTTATCAACGAATTGATTGATTACTTTTCTCTTAATTTATGCAAAGTTGCTGGTGTACAATTGTTGATGTGCAATTCATTAGGTGTGATTGTTTGAATATAGCTTGTACATTATAGCTATTTTTATTCAATTTTATATTTGTAGTTGTTTATGGGTAATTGTTTAAATATAATTGTTTAATTGTAGTTATTTTTGTACAATTATAATTGTGTAGTTGTTTATGTGCAATTGTTTAAGCAACGGTTAATGTGTAGATACTTGTGTACTATTGTTTATGTGCAATTGTTCAAGTGTAATAATTATTCTGTAGTTATTTGTTTATAATTGTTTATGCATAATTATTGAAGTGTAATTGTTTATGTACATTTGTTCATGTGCAGTTATTTGTGTACTATTGCTTATGTGCAATTGTTGAAGTGTAATTGTTCAAGTATAATAATTATTCTGTAGTTATTTGTTTATAATTGTTTATGCATAATTATTGAAGTGTAATTGTTTATGTATATTTGTTCATGTGCAGTTATTTGTGTACTATTGCTTATGTGCAATTGTTGAAGTGTAATTGTTCAAGTATAATAATTATTCTGTAGTTATTTGTTTATAATTGTTTATGCATAATTATTGAAGTGTAATTGTTTATGTATATTTGTTCATGTGCAGTTATTTGTGTACTATTGCTTATGTGCAATTGTTGAAGTGTAATTGTTCAAGTATAATAATTATTCTGTAGTTATTTGTTTATAATTGTTTATGCATAATTATTGAAGTGTAATTGTTTATGTACATTTGTTCATGTGCAGTTATTTGTGTACTATTGCTTATGTGCAATTGTTGAAGTGTAATTGTTCAAGTATAATAATTATTCTGTAGTTATTTGTTTATAATTGTTTATGCATAATTATTGAAGTGTAATTGTTTATGTATATTTGTTCATGTGCAGTTATTTGTGTACTATTGCTTATGTGCAATTGTTGAAGTGTAATTGCTTAAGTAGACCTATAACTGTTTAAGTACAATTGTTTATTTTCAGTTGTTTGTGTACAATTGCTTTGTGCAATTGTTTAAGTCTAATTGTTCATTAGTAGTGATTTGTTTACCATTATATATGTATAGCTGTTTATGTGTAATTGTTTAAATGTAATTGTTCAAGTATATTGTTAATGTGTAGTTACTTGTTTACAATTGTCTGTGTGCAATTGCTTAGTTGTAATTGTTTAATTATAATTGTTAAGGTATAGATAATTGTTGTGCGCAATCGATGAAGTGTAATTTTTAAGTATAGTTGTTCATGTGCAGTTATTTGAGTACAATTTTCATGTGCATTTGTTTCAGTGTAATTGTTTAAGTATATTTGTTCATTTGTATTTTTGTGTGCAATTGTTTATGTGTGATTGTTTAAGTCTAATTGTTCATTTGTAGTCATTTACGTACAACTGTTTATGTGTAGTCGTTGAAGTGTTATAGTTCAAGTATAACTGTCCATGTGTAGTTATTTGTGTGCAATTGTTTATTTGTGTGTTATTGTTTATGTATAATTGTATAGATGTAATTGTTGAAATATAATTGCTTATGTCTAGTTGCTTGTAAGTTAAAATAGTGATACTTGATAATAATATATTTTTTTGTCAAATACTTTTTTGTTTTAATCCGAAGTATTTTTCCAATTTTCCATAGGTTTATTCCCAGTTTTTTATTTACTACGTCATGTTTATGACGCATTATACTTATCTTGGAATAATTATAATGCACTATATTCTTTTATTGTGATTACATTTCAATAAATTGCAGAAGAAATAGATAATCCGGGTACCAAATGTTTTCTGCGTGATCAGCTATTTAAATATATTACAACAATACTTAGTTTTGTATTCTGAATAAAAATTGATTCTTTAAAATTATTTTAAAAATTACTAAGAGTGGCATTAACTGCGGAACACTCTGTAGATGCGCCTGAATGAACGGAGATCCAGGGATTTCTATACAAGTCGCATAAACGTTTAGGTTTAATTGGCCAACCAGTTTGCAGCTGTTGTAGTATAATATTGTAAACCTGTCACACCTGAACACCTGCGCCAAGTCGGGTTTGTTGCGGGCCTTATCAATGGCATTTCGCAAGTGGAAAGTCGTAAAAGTGTTTCACTTTATTTCTACTGTATTGGCACAGCTGCTTTCACACAATGTCGACCATTGTTTTCAGTTAAAAACCTCTTTAGACATGGTTCTACGTTTCATAAATTAAGGTCGCCATTGAAAGTCATTAAAAGGTAACCGGCATTTATAGTTAGTTCACCAAGGTTGTTTAATATTTTGTTGAAAATATTTTTCTCTGTGTCGAATTACTTCCCTATTATTTACCAATCTTCTCTTCTTGCGTTTCGATTTGAATAGATTGTTGTCATTCGTAGAAACCTCCAACGGCCAAATTTACCGTTGACGGACAAAAGATTGAAAAATTTATAACTTCACAACAGATTTAAAAATAAATAAACTCATATCGCATGGTCGGAGATGGAGATTTTGTTCCGGGGGGCACAAGATTGTCCTTGGGGGTATAAAATATTATTAAGACTATTTTCCTCCTTCCCATTGTTTTTTTATATTGTCATTATTATTGTTGTATTATTTTTATGTAATGTTTAAGTTTCAATCTCATATTACTCTACAGTCAGCTACTATGTAATAAATCTATAAAGTTTTTACCTAATAACTAAGTGATGTATTTTATTGTGTTGGTACATCTAAGTCTAGAAAAACCTTAAATATTTAAATATTGCGATCACTACTCAGATGATTTCTAAAATGTCTGGTTTCAAGATGCTTCTTTTAATTGTAATATTAAACCCGGTCGTTTCGCACTAACTTGTTTCTATAATAAATAGAGAAGGTCATAACGAATAAACAATCCAAGAGTGTTTATTAACTTGTTTCAAAACGATAGAGTCAATATTAAAAATATAAATATGAAAGAAGCAGATAAAAATACAATCAGTCGAAATCATTAGGTTAAACTAAAAACAGATGGCACGATAGTTGTCGTGTCGCTGACCGTCAAAACAGCATCGCTCCAGACAGGAAAGACGTACCTGTAATAGCTGTTCTATTTATAGGTTCCAAGTGATCGCTAAAAAAAAATAAAGAGCTCGTCGGTAAACACAGAGAAACTGAATAATGAACTCCAAATAGCGCCACAATGATAAGTACAGATTTACATGAGCAAAAACCAACCCTATGAGAAAATTTTGTTTGGACTTTAGGCATATAAAAGTCATAATTTGTTTCCTGACAGATTATATAAAGGGAAAATTAAGATCTATTAAAACAAAGACCACAAGAATAAAAAACTATTAAAATAATGAAACTAAAAAAAAAACTTTTTAAATTTAGGTTCTGAATGAATTTAGTTTTATCTCTTATTTAATTGGTGGAGTATAAGGCCTATTACTTTTATTACTGACTCTATATTAATAAGTTAAAATGCTATTAGATTAAAAAAATTTTTTAAATTATGTGTTAATAAATATATTTGTTTATTTAAAATAAATTTAGCTAAATTATTTTAATAAAAATTAATTCTATTTTTACGAGTCGACGTATGCTATTATTTAACATAGGACTAGACAAAATTGCTTTGTGATGAGGTGTACATTGGAAAATTTCGTTAAATAAAAACTGGATTGATGTGTGAGTCAAAGAAACCTGATTTAATAAAAATTTGGCAACGTTTCGACGACTAAATTGTCGTCCTCATTCAGGCCTGATCTCTTCCTTTGTACTATTTTCAAACCTACTAGAAACACAAGACAACTTCCCTTTCACATTTTTAAATAGTTCAAACGTCTGTCATAGAACGTCTGTCTAGCTGTCGTTTTAACAATTTAGTCGTTGAAACGTTGCCAAATTTTTAATAAATTAGGTTTTCTTAAGTCACGCATCAACCGAGGTTTTATTTAACTAAATTGTTTTGTTTTGAGATATACAAGAATAAAATTATTATTTTTCGCTCAAGTCCTATAAATACTAATTGAAATTTCTTTAGGAATCTAAGAAGCAGTATGATTTCATGTAATATAATGGGCAGTGGCTACAATGTTTTATTTTTCAAGAATCGTTATGTATGGTAAGAATCCATTAATTCATCTTCGTAAAACTTAAAGAGGATAATAATAGTATTGGGATGTGAAATTATTCAAAAACGCTCGAAAAAATAACTAGAATTAAAACAACAATAAAATATTTTCCCAATGCAAAATAATCTATTTTCAATAAAAATAACACAATTTAACTTGAATGTTTTTTCATAACAAATTTCCTTAACATATCTTTATTCAGATATCTCAGCATCGCGCGATGGCTGAGGTAGTATATTATTACAAAACCAGTGTCTTGATCTAAAAATCTTCCAATAGCACAAACTTGAAGTTATTTTCTGTTAATGTTTTAAATTCATTTATTTTTTTGTCGAAATAAATCGACATTCAGATGAAGAATAACCATTTCTATTTTATTAGGCCTTGTAGTCTAACCTGACAATGCCTAAGGTATAGACCATTTCCTTGCTTGATAGCCAATTTCATTTGACTCACAGACCCTCTATGGAAATCGATTATAACGGGCATTTTGAAACATCCCTTATGTCCAGAGATTGTTTAGTCGTTTTCCAGTCATTCAGGCTGCAACTGTCAAGAGGATAAATGTCACTGACCTATGACACTGGGCCAAAGAGGCCTTGAGGAATCCCTGCCTATCAGACGTGTTCTGGTTAGAGGCATCAGTGGAAAGAAACAACAATTATTGTGTTTTTGTTGATATTTGTTTGTGTCTTCACAACAGTGATATCCGCCTTGTCCCCGGGGCCTAGTAGATCGATTCTTATAAGTGATTTCTGGAAGTAAAAAACATTTCCATATCCTGGATTCAGAATGAAATGATGTGAACCTGTGTGTGTGTGTGTTTGTTTGTGTGTGTGTGTGTGTGTTTGTGTGTGTGTGTGTGTGTGTGTGTGTGTGTGTGTGTGTGTGTGTGTGTGTGTGTGTGTGTGTGTGTGTGTGTGTGTGTGTGTGTGTGTGTGTGTGTGTGTGTGTGTGTGTGTGTGTGTGTGTGGTGTGTGTGTCAGTGTGTGTGTGTGTGTATGTGTCAGTATGAGTGTGTGTGTGTGGTGTGTGTGTGTGTGTGTGTGTGTGTGTGTGTGTGTCAGTATGAGTGTGTGTGTGTGTGTGTGTGTGTGTGGTGTGTGTGTGTGTGTGTGTGTGTGTGTGTGTGTGTGTGTGTGTGTGTGTGGTGTGTGTGTGTGTGTGTGTGTGTGTGTGTGTGTGTGTGTGTGTGTGTGTGTGTGTGTGTGTGTGTGTGTGTGTGTGTGGTGTGTGTGTCAGTGTGTGTGTGTGTGTATGTGTCAGTATGAGTGTGTGTGTGTGGTGTGTGTGTGTGTGTGTGTGTGTGTGTGTGTCAGTATGAGTGTGTGTGTGTGTGTGTGTGGTGTGTGTGTGTGTGTGTGTGTGTGTGTGTGTGTGTGTGTGTGTGTGTGTGTGTGTGTGTGTGTGTGTGTGTGTGTGTGTATGTGTGTGTGTGTGTGTGTGTGTGTGTGTGTCAGTGTGAGTGTGCGTACATGCGAATGTGGGTGAGTTTTTGCTGAAAAGTGTTTCCCTCATTAATTTTAAACGAAGCTTATTTAAACCCAAAAACGTTGTATACCTGGATATACAAAAATTTTGAATATTCAAATGATATATTTTATAACATATACTGCTCAATCATGTAGTCACAGAGAACGTTTTGGTAGCTGTAAATAAAGACCGGACCGACCTAAACTCTTTTCGTATTTACATACGAGAATTGAACATCGAAATCTTGTTGCTGTTCACATGACGAGCTGGTTGTTAATTCTTATTACACTTTTGCTATTACTTGCGACCAGACTTTCTGTTAACTAAAAGTTGTTAAATTGTTAACTTACACTTGGAGGAAACGTTTTCGTCTTACGACTTCTTATGAGGCTGAAGAAGTCATAAGACGAAAACGTTTCCTCCAAGTGTAAGTTAACAATTTAACAACTTTTAGTTAACAAAACGTCTGGTCGCAAGTTATAGCAAAAGTGTACATAGATTGCTTAGAAATACATTTTAAGCATGAAAAGAAAGGGTTATAAATATAAAAAATCAGAAATAATATTTAAAAACAATTGAAATAACCTCACATTACAAACACACGCGAAACATTGTAAGTGTCTTTACTAGAACATATAGTGCATCACTACAACTATGTGTGAAACATAATACTGTATATAGGCTGTTGCTATTTAGCTATATTACAATATAACTGCAAAGAATCCGGTTAGGATATAAGGCACGAAGGTTGTGTTTTTCATCCTATTCAATGTTTATTAGAGGATTTAGCTAAGAACAAAGAAGGATAATTAACTTCGTTTAGAAATTTCTGATTAGGCGCCTTTGTCCGCAGAAAATGCTAATTGATTGTTGCGGAAGCTGATACACAAAACTATAATCAGACTTGGCTTATATCAAGACGAGCTGTTACTGCCACGAGTATTTCATACATATAGCCTTGACTATAAAATTTTAATGAACTCAACTCAATACCAAAGCAATTCTGAAAACCTAAATCTAAATATTAATATCTAACAAGGTTAAAAACAGATTTAAACATTAACTGAGTTTAATGAATAGCACAAGACAACTATATTTTATATTTTTTGCAAGACATTAGAATAAACAAATTATTTTATACGAATAGTTTCTTCGGCCTACTAAAATTTACCGGTGGATAATGAAAATAGAATTTTATGTATTTTTCGTATGAAAAAATATCAGTAAATTTAATTACAAAATTGTATAAACAATTACCAGAGATAAATCACCAACATCAATAAAACTACCAGTAAAAATGTAAACGCGTACATATCCCTGTAAGGTTGAATATATTTGAATCAATTGTAAACATTACTAGAAAAGATAAATGCTTAATCGTCTTCTTAATTCATTTCCAAGAAGGAAAAATAAGAATTCAAATCCTTAAACTAGATGATTACCAAAACACATTTATTAATGTTTTGTACTGAACTTTAAAGACCGTCTTGATAACATCTATTGCAAATATTATAATGTGTTTATCTCTTTATCAAGAAATTGAATACTTCTCTATTAGTATTAAAGAATAAATAAATATTACACTTTAAACATTTTCACTAGAGAACATAGTGAATTAGAGATCATTTTCAAAGTACTATCATTATCAAGGACCAATAGGATAATACTATCATTATCAAGGACCAATAGGATAATACTATCATTATCAAGGACCAATAGGATAATACTATCATTATCAAGGACCAATAGGATAATACTATCATTATCAAGGACCAATAGGATAATACTATCATTATCAAGGACCAATAGGATAATACTATCATTATCAAGGACCAATAGGATAATACTATCATTATCAAGGACCAATAGGATAATACTATCATTATCAAGGACCAATAGGATAATACTATCATTATCAAGGACCAATAGGATAATACTATCATTATCAAGGACCAATAGGATAATACTATCATTATAAAGGACCAATAGGATGATACTATCATTATCAAGGACCAATAGGATAATACTATCATTATCAAGGACCAATAGGATAATCAAGTACTGGTTCTTGATAATGCTAGTAAGGTTTTGCTAATAAAATGTTCGAAGTGTTTTCATTGGTTACAAATGTTGCAAAATATTTGTCTTTCTTGTTTCTCTTTGTTTAAATAAGAAAACATTCACAGTTTAAAGTTGCTTGTTGTAATCACCTTGGTTTCACTGATTAAACTATAATTAATTAATACGTAACTAAGTGAATACTCGAGAGCTTACTTGTTGACGCGTTTCGAAACAATCGTTTCATTCACGAAGCTAAGTTTCTACTCGTAAGTGAGAAGTGGCTTAGCTCCGTAAATGAAACGCGTCAGCAAGTAAGCTCTCAAGTATTCACTTAGTTACGTATTAATTAATTCAGTTTAAGTTTAAACGTTCAATGTATACATGTCTAATTAGCCCCTAGAATAATGGCATTACTAAATTCAGTTCAACTCAAATACTTATCTCTTATAAAATAGGCCTTTGGTTTTAAGGGATATATTTGTCAATTGAAAGTTATTAAAACTTATTACTTTTATTTAATGTCTGTTAATAACTATTAATTTTGTATATAGGCTAAATGACAGATCACAGACAATTTTGCTTTTTTAAACACTCATTTCTTTCCGATAATTTAATAAAATGGATATTTATTAAGAGTTTTGTAATTTGCAGATTTTTAATATGTTTTTTTTATAATGTTATGTATTTTATAAATCGTAAGTTATGTTGAAAAATTGTTTAATTAAAATTGAGTTCTTGAAAAGGAATTTCGGAAAGAAATTCGAAACGTGTTTAAAAAAGCAAAATTGTCTGTGATCTGTCATTAGCCTATATAAAAAAACTTATTACTTTTCTCACTTTTTGCTTGAAATTCCGTTTTATTTTCGTTGTTTGAATCCCACGGTCATACTATTTCGCCTGCGTTTAGCATCTGATGTGGCCACCTAAAAGAGCACCCAATATGTCCATTACCGTAGATGTGTACTTTTAATTCAATGCAATTTGAATACACGTCAATTATTTTGATTGTTTGCCTCATATCTCAAGATATCTTACTAAAAATTACATTTATTCCTTATTTATTTGTTTAAGTTTTCTTTAAGTAAATGTCGCTTTTTCTACGTTTTAAGCATGTAAGATGCATAATTACTTTTAATTTTGTAACAACATCTGTCTCTTTACATGACGTAATGCAGATTTTATATATTTTATATATGCTTGCCAAGTTTCTGGCATACTCATATATATAATTCTTATAGACTTTTACAGCAATAATTTTCCCTTAGTTACTTACATGCTGTGGAAAAAACATAATTTGTTTAATGTAATTCAGCTTCACTTTTTAAATTGTTTGACTTACTGAATCTATGTCAACATTGAATCTTCTACCTTTGAACTTTTCTGTGTAGAAAAGAGAAAGAGGGGAGAGAGAGAGAGAGAGTCAACTGCTTCTGGACAATTCTTTTGACTTGTATATTTATCTTTGCTATTTTGCTTTGCCTAATTGTTTTTATTTTTACTTACATGTTTTACAACATCTCCTCTAAAACCTAGATGAGTGATGCTCTCTCGATGCATATACTTTCGTATATAAATAAACCAAATAAAAAATTAGTTTAAATAGAAAATCATTTTAGACTTGATTTTTTGGATGGTTAAAAATATATGAAAAAAAGTAGGCTGGAGTTACAGTAAGTGGATAACTAGAAAAGACATGAAATATTGGACATATAAAGCACAGCACAGATGAAGAGATCTGAAAGTAAAATAAGCGGTAGGAGGAGTTAAATCTGGAAGTGGAAATAAACATTTGTGTCAAGTAAAAGAGAAATATTTAGAGTGACGTTTGGGAACACATATATTTTTCTTTTAGGTAGGTTTTATTAAATGCGAAATAAGCTATCAAAGGCTATTTGTGTGGAGTCAGTTTTATAGTGTGATAAAAACTGTGTAGATATTATAAACAAGTAAGACGTATTCTCTGGATTAAATTAAATAGTGCATTTTGAAATCTGAGTTTGAGGGAAAAGCAAACAGACTTTACTGAAGTAATTTTGAACACACTAGAAGGAATTACGTAAAAAATATTAAATTATATTTCTCTTTGAAATATTGAGTGTAGTAGGCCTTCAATTACTAAGCGAATCGTGTAACAGGCCTACATACAGAAATAAAGTGAATAAATAACTATAGTTTGTCACTACTGATGGGCAGTTTGCTCATTTTTATGTTTTGTTAAAGTTCTATTTGGCACTTTAAAGTTTATAAGCTTTTATATATTTATAAGAATAGTAATAAATAATAATTTATTTTGTTCAATAACATTTGTTTTCAACTCTAACGTTTAACTATCGATAGATAATCTTTATAAAACTGCCATAGTTAACCAATCAAATTTAACTGACCATAGAACGCATATTAACTGATCCCAGAAGGCAATGTAAATCAAGTACTGCTATTGTTTGGTCGTATAGCTCCTCTGTAAATTATTCCTTCTACATACCTTGCCATTAGTTACAATAGCAACAACACGTGTTTATGTATAATTTTATATCGTGTGTTGTGTATTATAAACTTATTATTATCTTCAACTATTTTGTGTTTTCTACTTTTTTCTTATCAAAATTATTATGGATTGCCTACCACCAAATTATTATGGATTACCTACCACCAAATTATTATGGATTGCCTACCACCAAATTATTATGGATTGCCTACCGCCAAATTATTATGGATTGCCTACCCCCAAATTATTATGGATTACCTACCACCAAATTATTATGGATTGCCTACCACCAAATTATTATGGATTGCCTACCACCAAATTATTATGGATTGCCTACCACCAAATTATTATGGATTGCCTACCACCAAATTAATATGGATTGCCTACCACCAAATTATTATGGATTGCCTACCACCAAATTATTATGGATTGCCTACCACCAAATTATTGTGGATTGCCTACCACCAAATTATTATGGATTGCCTACCACCAAATTATTATGGATTGCCTACCACCAAATTATTGTGGATTGCCTACCACCAAATTATTATGGATTGCCTACCACCAAATTATTATGGATTGCCTACCACCAAATTATTGTGGATTGCCTACCACCAAATTATCATGGATTGCCTACCACCAAATTATCATTATAAAATAATGGAGGAAGGAATTCTTCGAACATATGGTTTAAATACAAATATTATATTTTGGAGAGAATTAAAAACTCCAATTTTTAAATATATTTATATAAACATTTCATTTCCTATAAGTGCAATGCTTTTGGATATTTTACCTTACAATGCTCCAAATTCAACGAAATTTCATAAACAGGAGCAATTTGACGTCCTTAAGTAAATTTCAAAATTTGTTTACCTCATTTCCATCATTATTTAGTCCTTTAGGTCCGTGTAATTTATTTTGAGGCTTGCATGTCTAAAGTCGAAATAATTTTTCCTGAAGGCTCTACGAATTTCACAGTTATTGTTGGTAGAGTGGGAGGAGCTACACGACCAATCAGAAGGCAGTATTTGCCTTACATTGCTTAGCCTTCTGGGATCAGTTAATATGCCCATAGAACAGAGCGTTCCTTTAATTGTTGGTATTTTATAGCCTGCAAACTGAGGTCTCAACGTGACTCATTGTTAAGTGATATATAGGCCTATTTATGATTTTTCCGTGATACTAAGTATGTGACACACATTTAATGATAACATAGCACAGAAACTATTTTACAAGTTACAACCAGTAAATAATGATCAGAATAATCTATTACTTTTCTCCGCTGATGAAGATCTTTGCATTATAGAAACCTCTTTTCATTTGAATGTAAGCTAAATCCAGTATCTGCGAAACCAGTTCTGGTGACTGGATGACACGGAACACTGAGCCACCTGTGAATCAACTCTAGGTCATCAGACAGACAGATTTAATATTGTGATTTATGAATAAATTGAATCGTACCATTAATTACTTAGGTTTCAAAGATAACACCGAAGACAAGTGGATCGGTTTTTTAACATACTTGAATGTAGAAAATCTCATGAACTTATTTTATTATCGATATGTTGTATACTGTGTTAGGCGAAATACATTTTAAAGATAATAACTACACCGTTTCTAGTTTGATTAAACATTTAAAGATTTTTATTGAAAATAAATTTTAATTTTCTTCTTCTCCTTTAATCTGTCATTACCAAGAATAGATTGGGAAACGCTTTTGCCATTGTGCACTCTCAGTCTCGAGGAACGATCGTCGATCTGAGTAAGACCACGTGACCTGTGTCACCAGATTAAACTTTGAAACTAACACCACTTGTGAATATATATCCAAGCAAACTCTGTATTCTGGCAGGGGAATAAAATTAGATAAGGAGGAGGCAGTGAATTTATTAAGACTAAAGAAAAAACATAAATAACCTATTACTGAAAATACGAGAAATTCAAGAGATTATGTGAACAAGGCCTCTTACCTGAAGGAGACATGCTCGCAACCGGGAGGGAGACAAGGTTTACTGATATGGCAGGGGACAGTCAGTTACAGTCATAGGTAGCAAAATGTGACTAACGGGATATAATGGGACCTGGCTATATTTTTCATACAAATCTGCAATTTAACTTAAAACATTTGATATATATTTGTAAGTTTATAAATTAAAGCTAAGTTATAAAACACTCTGTAACAGAAGCCTTCCTGTTATGTTTACAATCAAAGGTGCAGGCTTCTCAGTACCAACACTAAGAGAGGGACCAAGCACTAGTACTGGTAGTACGGATTGTGACATTTTATAACGAAAAAAAGCAAAGTAATCTAAATGTTCAGGAAAATTACTTATACAATTATTTTCTTGAAAAACATTTTTGTTTTCTAGTTACATGTCTTATATTAATAACAATTTTCTTGGGTTTTAATGAAACTTGTCCAACCCAGTCCTGATTTTCCTTCAAACAAGTCCGATGGAAGCTCGTCAAATACGACACAGTCAGTCTTCTCCCTTTGTACTTCTAGGCCAGGTCATTACCCTTCGAAGGGTACTGAAAGCTCATTCAATATTAGCCGCAGTGGACGGAAAAGTATACAAAACGAGGGAGTGTATGACTTGTTGCAAGTAAACAAATATTAGCCTCCTCAAGGATTGAATCCATTTTAATGTCCTTTAACTTGCTAAATCCTTCATTTTCCCCATATTATACCACAAAACTAATTTTACAGAGGTGTCACACAACTCATACGTTTCCATGAAAGACTTTGAATATTTTTCAACTCTCTTGAAGCCATTTTTAGTATCTACGGAGGATAGGATAAGGTGAAAGCAGGTGTATTTCCGTATTAGAATCTAGGCATTCGGGGATAACGCTGGGGGTCAAGATAAAGGATGATCAATGACCGTCTCGAGTACGCAATTGTAATCTCAGATAGAGGACTAAGTAAACATGAACAATTTAACTAAACTATTAATTAATATTTTTCCGGAACCCTGTCAGCCCTCGTGGTAGCCATCCTCTGGCGAACTGTCTCCGTCTAACATGCGCATGCGGTTATACGAGCGATTCAATTTATATAGTGACACAGAACTCACTAGACCCTTCTAGAAGACTCCCTCTTCCGTCACTGGCCACCGTTGGTTCTTCTACAGACATCTCCCTCCCTTGAGGAAGGCTCACGATGTTTCTACTGGTCCCGTTCTTGTTGTAAAATCTATGACTGTTGTCTACAATTTATTTTAAAATCTCGGGTTTTTACAAAAAATATAGGCTATGCTATATTATATTTTAATGCATTTATGTCATTAAAAATATTTTAAATCAGCCAGTAAAAAACATTTAATAAGTAAAATCTTTAATAAAGATATTGAAATATTATAATTTCTAGGTAGTTTTCATATAAAACGAGCTCGAAGTAACCTTATAGTTAGTTGTAACAACTAAACACTCGCATAAAATATCCGTAAAGATTTGAGAATTAATTTGTCAATGGGCGCATATTTAAGAAATAAAACTTACGAAAAGCAGTTAAATAAACTGGCTGTGGCTTATAGCCATGAAAGAATCACTGGAACAGAAGTTCAAGTTCTCAACTGGCTTTCACAATCTGCAGACACATTATTTCTTCGTAGGTCTCTACTTGATACAAATTTAAAATTTCCTTTTAACAACTTGTTATATTCTGCAAGCCTTTAATTTGATTTTCTAAATAATACCACCTCATACAGATAGTTAAAATTAATGTTCATTGAGTACTCTTTAAATTTAAAATGTATTTAAATTTAAATAAATTTAATTCACTTGTTTATTCAACTTTTATCGTTATTCTTTCATTCTTCCGCCATTTTGCTTCAAACACTGGAATAGACTTGAGTAAACTGCTTCGAACTACTGGACTAAGTACACCCTAATTGAAAATATTTATTTTGGTCGAAAAGTAAAATTTATCAAAATAAATTCTCTTTATATTCTCCTTCATTATTTGTCTACAGTCTTTGATCAGTTTTATTTTAATGTTTCCATTGATTTATTGTTGTATTTGTCCAATGTTTCCACCTGTTCTAAAATAAACACTTGTTAACCATTAAGTGCGACAACCTTTAAAAATAAAGTTTTAGTTATAGTTAGTTACGTATAAATAATGTTTTTATCTGTTATAATATAAATAAGAGTTTTCTCTAAAGCATACAATTTTGCTTTTCGAGTTTATTGTTTCAATTTAATGTCAAAATACCATTACACTTCTGTATTTAAGTATTAATAGTAATACAGTATTAGAATACAAATATTCAAGTATTTTCTAGTAGTTTTTGCAATATAATTGTATCAGTCGTTAAAAACTGGACGATTAGACTAAATGGTCCAATCGTGCCCTCTAACGAAAACACTATTATCTGAATGATAGCGGAAGCAGAAGCGCCTGTACCCCCACTATGCGGTACCGCTCTCCGTGGTATAAAACCACTTAACTTACATCTACCTTCACATTCTGTGTCAAAGTGTTTGTGCGTGAATCCAAAAGTGGGTATAGATTGGTTATTGCATGATATTTCTTACTTTTCTTGATATATAAGAGTTTAAATAATAAACATAAAATATTAAAGAGCAATTTATTTAATTTTTTTCGATAAAATCTTTTTTTTTTAATTATACATGTTCTTAGTTCTTATGAAACCTAAACTCTGGAAAGATTTCAATAATAATTTTTAAATGAAAATCATACACTAAATTTACAAAAGTCTTTTCCAAATAATAATGTAAAATTATGAATTCTTAAAACCATAGGCCTAACCTAAAACGCTGGCTATTCACTTGCTTTTAATAGGTTACGTCATATTCTGTTCTATTTTAATATTATTGAATACCTGTTTTAAAATAATAGATTTAATTCAATTTAAAGGTTTAATTATTTGTACAGATTTTTAAATGCACTTTTAGAGTTTAATTTACCTTATCAATTAACAGAGTTATGCATATTAACCCACGATATATCTCGCGTTTATGATTTAGTCAGGGAAACACATTGCTTAGCTATATTGATATTGTATTTATTTATTTAATGTATTAATTACAGTTTAGTTTACAGAAAAAATATCATTCGATTAAAACATGAATACAGGGTATTCAGAAAAAGGTTATTAAACTACTTACTAAGGTTTTTCTTAACGAGTGCGTTCTAAAACTGAAAAATACCAAGAATTTCACTTGTGCTAAATAAATTATTCCACAGATAAGTAATGACGAACATTTAATGACTGGATTCTCTACAAATTTGTTGAACGAACAACTGAACTCTGTTTACTTTATCGGGATGGCACTGTTTATGCAAATTCCGCCATTAAATTAAATCGAAAATACCTGTTTTCTTTACTTTTAAAACTATTCGTGAACTGTTTATAGGCGACATTTCAAGTTATAGGTGACACTCGATGTTTGAGCGTTTGTTTAATTTGTAAACAAATATAACTACAAACGATAAATTTTGTTTTAATGTTTTTTGGACAATGCGAGTTATTTGTTTAATTAAAACTTACCACATTATTTCTAATTTCTAGGGTACGTATTAACAAAAACTTTTTATTATTTATTGTTTATTTTAAAACAATTTCTGACACTAGCTTTTTTTATTTTTATTTTACTTGATTCAGATCGGGGGGGGGGGGGGGAATAGGTGATCTTCGATTTCGCACTGTTCCTCAATACTACTAGAGGCATTGGTTCATATAGTGGTATACGCAAATTAACTGATCCCAGAAGGCGAAGCAATGTAAGGCAAATGCTGCCTTTTGATTGGTCATGTTGCTCCTCTGTAAATTATTCCTTCTACCTACCTTGCCATTAGTTACAATAACAACAACACGTGTTTATGTATAATTTTATATCGTGTGCTGTGTATTATAAACTTATTATTATCTTCAACTATTTTGTGTTTTCTACTTTTTTTTCTTGTCAAAATTATTATGGATTGCCTACCACCAAATTATCATTAAAAAATAATGGAGGAAGAAGTTCTTCGAACATATGGTTTAAATACAAATCTTATAATATTTTGGCGTGAATTGAAAACTCCAATTTTTAGCTATATTAATATAGACATTTCATTTCCTGTAAGTGCAGGGCTTTTGGGTATTTTGCCTTAGAATGCTCCAAATTCAACGAAATTTCGTGAACAGGCGCGATTTGACGTCCTTAAGCAGATTTCAAAATTTGTTTACCTCTTTTCCATCATTTTTTAGTATTTTAGGCCCATATAATTTATTTTGAGGTTTATGTTGAGGCCGAAATATTTTTTTCTAAAGGCTCTACGAATTTGACAGTTGTTGGTGGAGTGGGAGGAGCTACACGACCAATCAAAAGGCAGAATTTGACTTACATTGTTTCGCCTTCTGGGATCAGTATACATGCATGGTATAATATGGTCTAATATGCATGGTATACTGCATGGTATACTGCATGGTATACTGCATGCCAACGTATACCTCGTTGGCACAGATCCTCAATACAACTAGAGGCATTCAAATAACTGAAAGGTTAGATAGATCACCATTATTCTTTTCCCTTACTTATTTCACAGTTCAGGTCCAAAACCAATTATTTTGTTATTACTCTTAGAAAATATTGGCAATCACTATATTTTAAGAGTGCATTTTACAAAGAACTTACAGGTACAATATTAGCAGGTATTATAATCCTAAACAAAGAAAATATAGCCCACAGCATCCTTATTAATTTTAAATATTTTGAATGGCTAGTATGCAAAGATATTTCGAAATGAGTAGTACAGTGCTCTGCCACATGAGCTGCCTTTCATTCTAGTTTGTCAGTAAAATTTTCCTTCAAAATTAAATTGTAGAAAGGAAACACATCTCTTTACATAATACATTTTTATGAGAATTTTAGATAAGTCTTAAAAGATGATATAATAGCGAGATGATATGGTCCCAAGTAACTTCATATTTAATCGACATGACAAATGAAATGTTTTAAAATTGTATACAAAATTAGTTTCATTTTTAAAATATTAAATATTTTATTCACATTTTCTTAATTATATTTTATTGTATTCTAATTATGATACTTTTATAAGTGTTGTTACTGTATATTTTGAGTAATTTTTCCTGAAACTCATACACCTTACCTCCTTTAACAATATACGTACTCTTCTGATATATATTTAAAAGATACTCGTACTTTCAAATAACATCTGGTATTACCAAAAAGGGCCAACATTCCCTCTTAGCCCACGTTATCTGTCCAAGTTCTTAGCAGACCTACCCCAAGGCTAGAGATTTGGTGTCATCTTTTCGCTGGATTCCTAATACTATCTCAAGGCCGGCAAGTCATCTGTGTAATATCGGCCGGTTAACTTTGTCTGGTGAAAGGATTTCGATATCTATATTTAATATTTTGTTTATTGACTAATTTGCATTTGGTCTATTAGCGATGTCAGGCAAAGTTTATGATAAGATTGCATTTGGTCTATTAGCGATGTCAGACAAAGTTTATGGTAAGATTGCATTTGGTCTATTAGCGATGTCAGGCAAAGTTTATGGTAAGATTACATTTGGTCTATTAGCGATGTCAGGCAACGTTTATGGTAAGATTGCATTTGGTCTATTAGCGATGTCAGGCAAAGTTTATGGTAAGATTGCATTTGGTGTATTAGCGATGTCAGGCAAAGTTTATGGTAAGATTGGATTTAGTCTATTAGCGATGTCAGGCAAAGTTTATGGTAAGATTGCATTTGGTCTATTAGCGATGTCTAGGCAAAGTTTATGGTAAGATTACATTTGGTCTATTAGCGATGTCAGGCAAAGTTTATGGTAAGATTGCATTTGGTCTATTAGCGATGTCAAGCAAAGTTTATGGTAAGATTGCATTTGGTCTATTAGCGATGTCAGGCAAAGTTTATGGTAAGATTGCATTTAGTCTATTAGCGATGTCTAGGCAAAGTTTATGGTAAGATTGCATTTGGTGTATTAGCGATGTCTAGGCAAAGTTTATGGTAAGATTGCATTTAGTCTATTAGCGATGTCTAGGCAAAGTTTATGGTAAGATTGCATTTGGTCTATTAGCGATGTCTAGGCAAAGTTTATGGTAAGATTGCATTTGGTCTATTAGCGATGTCTAGGCAAAGTTTATGGTAAGATTGCATTTGGTCTATTAGCGATGTCTAGGCAAAGTTTATGGTAAGATTGCATTTGGTCTATTAGCGATGTCAGGCAAAGTTTATGTAAGATTGCATTTGGTCTATTAGCGATGTCTAGGCAAAGTTTATGGTAAGATTGCATTTGGTCTATTAGCGATGTCAGGCAAAGTTTATGTAAGATTGCATTTGGTCTATTAGCGATGTCTAGGCAAAGTTTATGGTAAGATTGCATTTGGTCTATTAGCGATGTCAGGCAAAGTTTATGTAAGATTGCATTTGGTCTATTAGCGATGTCTAGGCAAAGTTTATGGTAAGATTGCATTTGGTCTATTAGCGATGTCAGGCAAAGTTTATGGTAAGATTGCATTTAGTCTATTAGCGATGTCTAGGCAAAGTTTATGGTAAGATTGCATTTGGTGTATTAGCGATGTCTAGGCAAAGTTTATGGTAAGATTGCATTTGGTGTATTAGCGATGTCTAGGCAAAGTTTATGGTAAGATTGCATTTAGTCTATTAGCGATGTCAGGCAAAGTTTATGTAAGATTGCATTTGGTCTATTAGCGATGTCTAGGCAAAGTTTATGGTAAGATTGCATTTGGTGTATTAGCGATGTCAGGCAAAGTTTATGGTAAGATTGCATTTAGTCTATTAGCGATGTCTAGGCAAAGTTTATGGTAAGATTCCATTTGGTCTATTAGCGATGTCAGGCAAAGTTTATGGTAAGATTGCATTTGGTCTATTAGCGATGTCAGGCAAAGTTTATGGTAAGATTGCATTTGGTCTATTAGCGATGTCTAGGCAAAGTTTATGGTAAGATTGCATTTGGTCTATTAGCGATGTCAGGCAAAGTTTATGTAAGATTGCATTTGGTCTATTAGCGATGTCAGGCAAAGTTTATGATAAGATTATAAGAACGCAATCTAGAACGATGAAGATATTATCTCTCTTATTTTTCTTTTACAAACGCTCTTAAATACTTATACTTTTATTGAATAGTTATTCTTTGATTAACTTTCAAAAGTTTTCTTTAACCACCATTTTGAACATTTTACAGATAACTATGTGTAGTTTACTCGCCTTTTCTACCTGAAAATATCGATTAAACATTTCTAAAATTTAAAGGTTGAAACTCTTTTTCAGTTGCAAATATAACTTGAGTTTGCTTAATTATAAATTTAAAAATACTGTATACACTTTCCTAAAAGTAGCAATAATTGTTGGTTGACAGACGGTCGTTATGGGAGATTTGTGCCATTTTCGATTCAGTTGAAACCAGAACATATGCTAAAACTGTTTCCCTTTTTTTCGAGTAAGAAGTTTATTTCCATTTCCTATAAAATTTTGTAATTTTCATCCTGTACATTTCCTTTGAAACAGTAAAGATAATTTAGGCTTAATATTTTAAAGTAATTTTTCAGTTAATATTTTCGTATTACTTGTTCATTTAATTCTTAATTTCCATCAAAGTTTCAGTCATTTACAGTTTCCTTACGTATGCCCATTCTCAAGAATAAAACATATTCCACAATAACAAAAAATAAATAGGCCTATTAGCAACTTATTATTGTCAATAAATAAAGATAAAAAATTGGTGCAAAAGTTTTAGAGCGCGTCAGACTCTAGTATTAACAAACGACTTTTAGTTCTTTAAAAGCTAAAACTTATTTAAAAGAGAAGAATTTTCAAAGTAATCGCTTGGTTACAAAAAATTTGATAAAGTAAATAAACGAACATGAAATTAGGTTAAAAGTGTTTTAAAAACTCTTTAAGAAGAAATAAGTTTTATTACAAACGGCTGGACTTATTTACTGTTCAAAATTTTCAGAATAGAATTGTAATATTATTGTTTGAATTTCAGGATGGCGAGGTTTTTTGGCTTGGTATCTCTCCTGGCGATGTTGGGAAACATAAAACTGGCTTGTTGCTGCTACGGAAAGCAAATGCTACGTAAGTAATGAAAGCTAGTAACAAATTAGGAAATTAAAAGCAGATTTTAAGTGTTTTTAGAGATAATTTTTAAAATCTTTAAAGTTGGTATCTTTTGCCTAATACCAGCTTTTGACTCCAGTGACACACAAACACGTCCAAAGTAATCAGGTCTTTTGGCAAAATAAAATTACGAAGCCGTTAATTCTCCTATTTTGTCTTTAAATGCGAAAAGTACCAACAGAGCATCATAACCTAATATTACTTATCCTAAGAGTAAAATCTAATACTATACATTTTTATTTCTAATCAGAAGTTCCACGTTCAAATGTTTCTCTGTTTAACAGTTTGTTTCTAACAATATATTTCTACAGGGACCTTTAAGTTTATTAAAATACTTCAATTAATACTTTAACATACTCCATTTAAACAAAACCTTCTCATAAAGTAAATAGAGACATAGCACTCTCATCACTACTACCAACACATACATCACTCACATCAACACATTAAATCTATCCCATTTACAAATACTTAGACATGGTAGCTGATACCTCTTACACAACAGAGACTATCTCTTACACTGCCTGATACCTCTTACACAACAGAGATTACCTCTGACACTACCTGATAACTCTTATATAACAGAGACTACTTCTTTCACTACCTGATAGCTCTTACACAACAGAGACTACCTCTTACACTACCTGATACCTTTTATACAACGGAGACTACCTCTTACACTACCTGATACCTCTAATACAACAGAGACTACCTTTTACACTACCTGATACCTCTTACACAACAGACTACCTCTTACACTACCTGATACCTCTAATACAACAGAGACTACCTCTTACACTATCTGATAGCTCTTACACAACAGAGACTACCTCTTACACTACCTGATACCTCTTACACAACAGAGACTACCTCTTACACTACCTGATACCTCTAATACAACAGAGACTATCTCTTACACTACCTGATACCTCTAATACAACAGAGACTACCTCTTACACTACCTGATACCTCTTACACAACAGAGACTACCTCTTACACTACCTGATACCTCTTACACAACAGAGACTACCTCTTACACTACCTGATACCTCTTACACAACAGAGACTACCTCTTACACTACCTGATACCTCTTTGCAACAGAGACTACCTCTTACACTACCTGATACCTCTTACACAACAGAGACTACCTCTTACACTACCTGATACCTCTTTGTAACAGAGACTACCTCTTACACTACCTGATACCTTTTATACAACAGAGACTACCTTTTACACTACCTGATACCTCTAATACAACAGAGACTACCTCTTACACTATCTGATAGCTCTTACACAACAGAGACTACCTCTTACACTATCTGATAGCTCTTATACAACAGAGACTACCTCTTATACTACCTGATACCTCTTATACAACAGAGCCTACCTCTTACACTATCTGATAGCTCTTACACAACAGAGACTACCTCTTACACTTTCTAATACCTCTTAAACAACAGAAACTACCTCTTACACTGCCTGATACCTCTCATGCAACAGAGACTACCTCTTACACTACATCTTAGCCCTTATGCCTTCAGGTAAGTGACTCGGCCTTCGCAAGTAACTCTTTCCTACTTCGGTGACAAAGGTTAGGAACTATTTCTTTTTCGTAGTCCATCATTACACCAACTAAAATATAACTTCCAAGAGATTACTGCTTCACAGTATTACTAAAATAAGTATCTAGGACCGTTGAAAAAGCCCTCAATGAAGAAATTAGGCACTTTCAAGATGTAGTATAAAATATTTTGGACCCACTAGCCGTGTACTTGAAATATTGAATAGGAACACAGAGGTGTTTAGGGAACTTGAGTACTTTGGGCACATCGTGAGGAGTGAGCTCTGATTTGCGTTACTTCAGCTTACACTAGGAAAATATTGAAGATAAGAAAGGACCAGGTAGAAGACTTGTCTCATACTTGATAAATCCAAGAGTTTGTTTTTATAAAACATCTACAGGACTGTGTAGAACATCAGTGAATAAAGTGTCAAAAGCTAACATTATTGCAATACCCGGTGATGATTTGGCAAGCGAGAAAGTCAACTTTATTCATTTTGCGACTATTTGACGTAACGAGTGGACATACGAACCCTATAGAATACAGTTCTATTCCAAGTGCACGGCCCTGCACACGAGCCATACACCCACAGACGTAACGAGTGGACATACGAACCCTATAGAATACAGTTCTATTCCAAGTGCACGGCCCTGCACA